>QKQZ01010707.1:0-25421 GCA_003595255.1 Solenopsis fugax | reverse complement strand
CTCTTTCTAATGCATAACGAACGATTTCTCGATCTTGTCTATTTGTCGTTATTCGAGAACGACACTGCCTTCATGTTTCATGTAATTTTCCGTATCTTGAAATCGTGACTGAGCTTTACTCACTACGGACACGGATGCACCAATATCTTGCGCCACATAACGCATACTAAAACCTTCCAAAAACGCAATTATGCGTGAAACTTCTACTGCCGATTAGTTAAACATTTCTACGCGGTATTTTGAAAATTTCGTGTCGCTTATCACACTGCGAGAATCGATTTTTCTTTATCTTTATCTTTATCTAAAAAGAGATTCTCTTTTTAGAGAAAAAAAATTTCTGTTTAGATAACGATGACTATATGTAAACATATAGTCGTATTTGTCTAAAGAGAATCTCTTTTTAGACAAAGATGACTATATATAAACATATAGTCGTCTTACTCTAAAGAAAATCTCTTTTTAGACAAAGATGACTGTATGTAAACATTGCATGCTCAATACAATATAATTTTGTTTAGTACGCCGGCGATTCTCGCAATGTGATAAGCGACACGGAATTTTCAAAATGCCACGTAGACATTTATCGGCAGTAGAAGTTGCACGCATAATCACGCTTTTGCAAGAAGATTTTAGTATGCGTTATGTGTCGCAAGGTATTGGTGCATCCGTAGTGAGTAGAGCTTGGTCACGATATCAAGACACGGGAAATTACATGAGATGTGAAGGCAGTGGTCGTTCTTGAATAATGACAAATAGACAAGATCGAGATATTGTTGGTTATGCATTAGAAAGACGAATAATTAAGTATTCACGATGATATTCATTTGTGCCATGTATGCGAACAAACAATTCGTAATCGTTTGACAGAAGCCGGTCTTTGTTCTCGTGTTCGTGCGCAAGTACCAAGGCCGGTATTCATAGTCCGTTCTTATATTTAAGATCGTCTTAAGTACCATCTTAAGATGCCATCAACCAATCAGAGAGCCGTATCAACATCTTAAGACATTACTTAAGATGATCTTGAAATAAGAATCGACTATGAATACCGGCCCAAGACACACTCGTACATCGCCAAGTACGTTATCAATTTGCGCGCGATCACATAAATTGGACCGCAAGGGAATGGAGAAATGTATATTTCTCCGACGAATCACGTTTTTGCCTTTATGGCAATGATGCTCGTATACGTACTTGGCGTCGATGAAATGAATGCTATGATCGACGTTGCGTTATGCTAGTACGATCTTATAACGGCGGTTCCGTGATGGTGTGGGGGTGTATATCACTTACAAGACGAAGTGATCTAGTGATCCTGCCACCTTCGGCAATGACGGGTGTTCGTTATATCAACGATATTCTATGACCACACGTTTTGCCATTAAATCGAATCCTGTCGGAACTTTATTTTCATGCAGGACAACGCTCGTCCTCATATGGCGAATGTAACGCGGCGTTTTTTTGAACGACACGCTATTAGATTGTTAAATCATCCCGCCAATAGCCCGGACTTAAATCCGATCGAGCACATTTGGAATGAAATGGAACGACGATTAAGGCGTCGCGAGGAACAGCCGCGAAATTTAGAAGAATTGGGAGAAATTTTAACACAAATTTGGCATGACATTCCGCAAGATCGTATTGCAAGATGCATAATAGGCGAAAACGCTTACAAGCGATAATTAATCAGAGAGGAGGAAATACACAATATTGAACACTCACGCACGCGCGCGCGCGCACACACGNCACACACACACACACACACACACACACACACACACACACACACACACACACACACACACACACACACACACACACACACACACACACACACACACACACACACACACATACACACACACACACACACACACACGATGTACAAAAATCCGACAGCCTCCACGTGGTGCACATTGGGTAATGCTAATGTCGGCGGTAAACGTCATTTTTCGGAAAAATGTACTGTAAAAAATATGTTTCTTCGAAGTCTTGCAACTCGGTCAAAAAAAATCGTAGGAAAATTAAAAAAAAAAGAATTTTGTAGAGAAAATATCATACTTTATGGCACTTGCATTGCATTTGTCGAGAAAAAATTTTTTTATTGAGCTACAGGCTCAAAACTACGTAATTTTAAGGAAAAAACAGTGTACTTTTTTTGGGCATAGCTCTGAGAAATTGAGAAAATTTTTGAAAACCATTGATAGCATGTTAAAGCTGAAACTTCGAACTTTAAAATGCTTTTTTAATTTTTTGTCAACGATGATTTTTCACGGAGTACGGATATCATTTGTAAAAAATGCAGGTTTAGCTTCAAAGTTGCGTAACTCGGTCAACAAAAATCGTAGAGAAATTTTATAAAAAGCATTCTGTAGGCAAAATGTTGTAGTTTATGAAGCCTTGCTTGAATTGTTCGAAAAAAATTCTTTTGTCGAGCTGCAAAGTGTCAAAAATACGAAATTTTAAGGAACAAAACAAGGTGTGCTTTTTTATTGCACAAAACAAGGAAGTTAAAAGAACTTTAAAAATCTGTCGATACAGCGTTAAAGTTGAAACTTCAAGCTTCAAAATGCTTTTTTAATTTTTTATCTGCGATGACTTTTCACCGAGCTACAGCCATTTGAAAATAGCCTAATTTTTGGTGTCTGGAAAGTGTTCCCTATTTTTTTTTAGTAGTGTATATACAGGGTGTCCCTGAGCACTGTAGCAAACTTGTTACGATGAGATAGAAGGGATCGAAATAAACAAAAAAGTCTTATAACATTTTGCAATATTTGCAATAATTTTCGTGTTATAAAATATTAAAGTCAGACGAATAAGAGCGCGCGGAGAGACTAGCGGTCGTCCGCCTGAGCCGTAGGGACCCGGTAGTTGGCGCCGGCGAGCAGCGCGCGGCGACGGGAAGGATGGCGCCATGCTCACCGTCGCCTACTACTGGACCGCAATGCCGACGCGGTGGGAGTGATCTTACGGCTCAGGCGGGTGACCGCTTGTCTCTACGCGTGCTCTTATTCGTCTGACTTTAATATTTTATAACGCGAAAATTTTTGCGAATATCGCAAAATGTTATAAGACTTTTTTGTTTATTTTGATCCCTTCTACCTCCTCGTGACAAGTTTGCTACAGTGCTCAGGGACACCCTGTATAAACAAATGTTCGTACTCAACCTCTTCGACCAAAAAATCATCCCCGAAGTACGAGTCCACCTTCCCGGTACAAGAGTAAAGTACCAGTAAAAACGTAGATATCAAATTGATCGCAGGCCCAAGATATTCTCTTATTTATGTGCTTTCGAAATAAGCATGACGAAATTTTTGTGCTCATCCCCTTCGACCGAAAAACCGCTTCTGAAGTGAGCACCCAGCTTTACGGTACAAGTACACATTTCTAAGTAGCTTACTTTAGCGAAAAAATTTTCTATAAATAATTCTCTGAATAACAAAGTTCTACTAAAAATATGTAGAAATTATTAGTTTTTTTCGTAGAAATATTAATTTTTTTATAGAAATATTTATTTAAAAAAATGAAAATTAACAAAAAGGGTTCCAATTCTAACATTTTGGCGTAGAATTTTGTCGACTTTTTTCCGCTAAGGACCTTTCGCTCTTACTAGTAATAATTTTTTTCAAGTGTCACAAACCGATGGTATTAACGTGAAATAAATTTTCAAATATTATTTACATAGTTTTTTAAATCGATTCCTATCATTTCTATACATATATATGTATATAGTCACGAAACTAATTGTCCGGACACAGGGTATAAAGAAGATTATTTTATACTCAAATTTACCAAATACTATAATTTTATAAAGAAAATGCGATTAGAATTAAAAATTCTTGTCAGTGATACAAATTTTCATGAAAAAAAAAAGATTTGTATTTAAATTGAAAAAATTTATTAGTTTGTTAACAAAATAAGGCTGAAAGATATATTTAAATAAAATTGCAACAAAGCATCGATTTTGTTTTATCACTACCTTTATTTGTTTTTCTTCTAACTGGCCGTTAGATTTCTGACCCTCATCGAGTCACAGTACCATATCTGTTTTTACTGAAGTCAGAAAATGTGTAAAAGATGTTAAAATTATGGAAGAATAATATTGTAGCTGCTCGGGCTCACGGATACCGGCCAACACAGAGTACACCGCTAGGCCTAGCCGCGGGCGCGAGGTACCCATAGCCATATAAGATAGACCCAGCATTCACTCATTCCGATACGTCTAAAGATGAGGTTGGCAGAACGGAGTGAGAGGCAAAATGCAGGGAATGCTGTCCTTTTCTGTCCTTTTATGCGCGCGCATTATTGACAGAAATTCTTAGAAATACAAGATGGCTATCTCTGAGAATCAGACGAAGAAAGATTTCCCTGCATTTTGCCTCTCACTCCGTTCTGTCAACTTCACATATACAGGGTGATTCTTAATGGTTGTCCCCACGTTTTACCATAAGAGCTGATTTACCGCTGATTTACCGACAATTTTATATATAATGTATATCTATATATATACTACAGTATATATATAAAATCAGCTCTTATGGTAAAACGTGGGGACAACCATTAAGAATCACCCATGGAGGTAAGAAATAACAGGAGGGAGGATATCCCCCCTGACCTGGCTCAACAGACGTAAGGGGAGAATAGTGAACGCCATATTGGTGTAGCCTACCAAAGCGCGACATTTGAAGGTTTCCAACTTTATATAAATTTTTTTAAAAAATATGCAAAATCCGACTTGTTCGCTACACATTTGGTTTTTTTTGTTCTCCGGTTGGAGAGCTAATGCCTTCAACCAGATCCTTCGGCTATATGACACTACACATTTGGTTAGATTAGGTTAGAGAATATGTATCTAGTGCAATATAGTGCGGACAGTACATTCATAAAAGTACAAAACGCCATATTACTGTGGCCAACCAATCACATTTAGCGTAATAACCCCCACCACTAAATTGGGGCCTTACATCCCCTCCTGTTATTTCTTACCTCCATGGAATCACCCTGTATATAGCTAATGCTGGGTCTATCTTATATGTCTATAGAGGCACCACGCTACGGCGCGCCGAGTGATTCCGGCGCCGCCGCTAGGTGGCCACGTAACTCGTAATTAAAGTGCAAGCACAAGTGCTATAAGTAGACGCACCCGTGGGATAAACGGACATGAGAAATTGAAAAGCTTACGAATAGCAGCGAAAGGTTTTTGTATTTAAATAACATTGTTTCCTTAATTTGACAAAGGCCCTTTGTTAACAATGTTATTTAAATTTGTTTATATATATTTGGAAAGCACATAAAAAGCACTTAAAAAAAATTCGAGTGTATTAATTTTTGATTTTTATAAATAATTACTACAAGTGGGTGCTGGCTTAACTTTAAGCTGGCACCGCCTCTTTCAATCGTGATTTTCTACTAAACTGCTCGAGCACAAAAATTGAAAACACGGTACATAATTAGCACATAAAAAGCACTTAATTTTAGTATAGGTGCCGTTCCGATTTTTTGTGGTGGGGATGCTAACTTAACAGACATAATAAAAGGCACAGCATTATTTATCTATTAAAATAATAATTTAATTTGATATTTTTATTATTGATACATGTTGCATGTCGCGGAACATGTTATCAGTAATAAAAGTATCAAGTTAAATTATAAGCAGCATAAGATATTCGTATAAATTGACAAAAAAGAAAACATTTTACATCGAGTCGAAGGCTTCTAAGAGTCTTCATATATCTTAATTTGTATTTTGTACACATGTTTCACATGAAAGGAAAAGAAAAGGAAAATGTAACTACTATCCGTAGTTACTACCTACTATGTACTTAATGTTGGGGCTCATTTTGTGCTCATTTTCACTCTTTTTATCAAAAACTTAGTTGTTGCAAAAATCAAAACGATATTATAAAAACTGTTATATCGTTTGATAGAAGACATTTTCTAGTTTGAATTTATATATTCAATTGTTATTTTTAGTTCTTTTTTAAGAAATCTAATCTAAAAATAAAGTGGCATCAGTAATCTTCCTCTACATAATTCTTCACCTAATTCTTCTATTTAAAAAAAAAAATGTCGCTTTGTCTTCCCTAAATATAATAATTATTTATTAACTTTTTTTCCTAAATTTTATTACTCGCTTTGTGTGAGTAGCTCTATTTTTCATTGCATTCTATCAAGAAACATATGTTTTCTTCTTCATGTTATCTTATAAGGTCACAGTTAGCTATTCTTGTGCCTATCATAAATCTTTCTTTCGTTGAGCAAAAGATCCAACGATTGACTGGCGACATCAGTCGCCGTCGTATATCAATTATTAAAGGCTATTCGTTCGCTTTCGTCGAGAGGATAGCAGACACTCCTCGGCAATCGCCTTGGAAGCCATCTCGATCCGCCTCGAGTCAATTCCTGTGGGACCGAAATTGAGTCACACGTCCGAATAAAAGATTCAACAACGAATACTACAAGCCGACTACCAGCTGAAACGTGGTAAATAGACGAAAGAAAAGGCGTTAGATCGTGAATGAGAAAAAGAATTCGAAGCTCTAAATTATTTGATGTAAAGAAAAAGATGCTACGTGTTGTTTATTGGTATATTTTCAACAAAGAAATATGCCGTCTTTATCTTAATCTAAACTTTGAATATTTTTTACGAATATTACCATCCTGAAAGCCTGAAAATTGTCAAAAAGAATTTCTTTTAACATCCAATTGCGTTTTCTTTATTAATTTATTGTTAGTTTATTTCCCTGAGAATTTCAATCTTACAATTAGTTTATAAAATATATGTAAATCTAGATTAATATATTATATCAGTCAATGTATTATAATTGAATAGGTACATACAATTACATATGATAGGGAATTTAAACAGAAGAAAAAAAAATAAAGAAAAGGAATGCGCAGATACTCTAATAATAACAGATATTTTTGAGGTAAAGTAATTCAATTCGCCAATGCGAAAGCAGGTATGGGTGGAGTAGCTTAAAAGAAATAAAAGAAAGTAGAAAAATGAGATGAACGAAAGAATGGTACGCAGCGGTTACCGGGTGAAATATCGTATTGCGTACGCGCACGAAGTATACATGTGCTGTCGCAGGTGGATACTTTCTGTTTATGGGACGAGCTATGGAGTTTACACTCTCACTATCAAGACTGTGTCGAGTATTTCCCGATACCGTTAATAACAAAAAAGCACCTCAGCCACGGTCGCATTGACATCGGCGAGTTGTGTATTACATATTTACAAACTGGTTCACTCACGCCGCACAGAAAGCTGGATATCTATTTTTCGCGTATTAAATTATGAACGATTTTTGCATATCTTTCGTACATATCTTATTGTATGGAATATCAAGTTGAAATTTACTACTCTTTTAAGTACAAAGCTTTTTTAAAACAAAACTTGCTATGTATGTATATGTATATGTGTGTATTTTTACGTATCTGTATGTGTGATTATATGTACATAAATAATAATTATATACATGTTCAATATTTAATTAATTAATTATACACTACTTTACTGCATTTTAATCCCATTTTACAGTAGACCGAAGTAAAAATAAATAAGCATTATTATTATGTACAATTCAAGCATACTACTTTTTTTAATATCAGAGCTCTTATTACATTAAAATTTCTCGTACATTGTATTTCAGTTACCAATGATTGTTTAAATAAATATTATCTGTTATATACAATTCGAGTATAAATACAATTTTTTCAATATCAAAGTTGTTATATGAGTATTATACTGAATATTATACTAACTGAAAACAACAACATGACTTATCGATAATTAATAATTAAAAGGTTGAAACTCCGTGATTTAAAACATGATACATTAATGCAAGGAAATCAGTAAACAAAGATAAGTTAAATGCAAAAAAGAGTAAAGTAGATATATCGTAGATTACAGATTAATATAATATTTATTACCGTTTAGCACTACATTAAAAATCCAGCGATAGAAATTTATTTTTATATGAAATATTATTAGAACCTTGAATAAGTTCTCGCTGTTTTCCAACAAATGGCGTTACCAGAACTGCGTGCGTGTAGTTTAAGATGGTAACGCATCTATAAGGAAGTACTTAAGCAAGCTTGAAATTCGGTGTATGTCATTTTACCGAAGTGTAAACAACTTTTTTTCAT
The DNA here is from genome assembly GCA_003595255.1 of Solenopsis fugax. Lineage (NCBI taxonomy): Eukaryota > Metazoa > Arthropoda > Insecta > Hymenoptera > Formicidae > Solenopsis > Solenopsis fugax. The sequence goes on along the minus strand of QKQZ01010707.1, from coordinate 17,273 downwards.
AGTGTTAAACATGTCGAGTTTTGTGCCAAAAAAAGAGTATTTGCGGGGAATTTTACTGCACTACTTTATTTAAAAAAAATCTGCAGCTGAAGCACACAGAATTCTTGTTGAGACTTACGGCGACCATGCTCTGTCGGAACCAACATGCAGAGATTGGTTTAGACGCTTCAAAAATAATGATTTTGATGTTGAAGATAAAGAACGCTCTGGCACACCGAAAAAGTTTGAAGACTCATGTCAGACGCTAGCTGAACTTGCAGAATCATTAGGAGTTGTTTTTTACGACTTTTTTAAAATAAAGCATTAATTTTCACGAAAAAACAGTGAGAACTTATTCAAGGTCCCAATATATCAGAGTTTTCCATCATGAATTGCCTCTTAAAACTCGAACACGTCACTATAGTTTGAATAACAAATATTGTAACTCTTTCAATGTCGCAGACTCGATGAAACACATTGATAATAAAATTCGATAATTGTAAACTGCTATAGTTGACTGGCATTTTAATAAACTCCATGGATTGAAATGTGATCTTGGCTACGCCTACACACAATGTTCATATCATATTTTCGTAACATTGAATGTATGTACGTACAAACAGACAGTAACATAATTTTATTCTAATTTATATCATACATTAAATCTTTGAAATTCGATTAAAGAACTTGCATTTGATTTGTTTTATATCAAATAAATTATTAATTCAATGGTACAATAAAAATTTGTATAATAAAATGTTTTGCAAAGTCTTTGCCATCTTCTGTTCTTTCGATTTAAAAATAGAGATCATCAAAAAATTGTATGTAACCTTTCGTGCCTGGGACATATGTGAACATGTGTTTTGATCCTTCAAATTCATATCTTCCACAAAACTAAAGATAGCGACTTCTTTTTGAGCTCATTTTAAAGATAAAAGGCTCTTGAAAAAAATCAACTCCCTTGTGAGTTTCATTCCTTGATCTATATACCTCGTCAAATACTTGTAATATAGGATAAAAATAAAAAATACATTTATCTTCCATAAAAATTAAGACAAAATTATTAGCGAGTTCTTTCTCATTTTGAAAATCAACGTAAGGGCAACATGAAAAAATCGCTACTTGATTTCAAAATGGTGGAATTAATCTGACGGTGGTGGAGTTAATAAAACTGAAATGCTAAATTTTGTTGTGTTTACATATAAATGGGCTATCCAATATGACAGATCAAAATGTTAAATTTTGTTTGATTTGAATAAAACTCATTTTGATCCACCATTAAAAATTTTGAAATTTTTACTACAGATTCATAATCAATGGCCCTAAAAATCTTTAGTAAGATGTAAATTAGATGCTAATTATTCCTAGAAAAATGTCAGAAATTCATTCTCTTCCCAAATAAATAGTTAAAAATTCATTCTCTTCCCAAATAAATAGAAGAAAGTCACTAATCGACATAGGTCTTTTAATTAAAGCAATACCTCCATTTTCGAAAATTAAACATTTTATTAATATTGATAAAAACATGATCTGAATAATTCACGTGAAAGAAAAAGAAGAGGAAAATATGTAGTATTACTATCTATTATGCTAATTTTAGGGTTTATGTTAGACTCTCATTTCTTTTATTTTATGAAGAACTGAATTATATTTTTAAAATTCCGTACAATATTATAAAAACTTCTACATCATTTAATAGAAGACACTTTCTAGTTTGTGTCTATGTTTTAAAAATTTTATTTTCAATATTTTTTTGTTTTTAAAAATATAATTAAAAAATGAATTGCTTAAAACACTTTTGACATTCTAACAACAAAGTTTAACATTCGTAACAAAATAATTATTTTATATTTAACATTATTATTTGTAGATCTGTATTTCCCCAAAATTGCACTTTCCGTGTACATTTGATTAGAACAAAATATGATTGCGTACAACACTCTTTATTTTGTACAGAGAAAATATTTTGAACTGGTCACATGGAGAGTTCATTAGAACAAAAAAATGTAGGACAATGATTTTTTCATATATCGGCGATGCTTCGACTCTTGCGAATCGATTCTTACTATAAGGGAAACGCATGGACGAAGATAACGGACGACAGGCTGACGGCCGATTCTGTCCACGTTGTAAGCGACGTTAAGGTACGATAACGTTATCGTACCTTGCTTCGTCGTTATCGCACCCCGGAGGCGCAGCCCTCGCGAGTTAACTTCTAAGGCAATCGACGCAGGCTTTCGCGCCACACGCAAACTACCCTTCGAAAGCCGTTGCTCCGATGGTAGGAGTAATTATAATGGTCATTTTGCAATTGCAACTTTGCTCATTTAAGTAGATAATCTCTCTGCAAATTGTCGTGCTTATGCCGTTGTATAATTAGAATATCCTAATTATAGTGTTTACACCTATATATATATATATATATATATATAACGAATGATTAATATAATCCTATAAAGTATTCATTGAAAGAATCTAGATATTATTCTAATATAATATTAATAAGTATGGATATATGTGAGAATTTAATATGTCTATGTGTGTGAATATCACTAAGTGTAAAATATATTTTAATTAGGTGTATAAATCTTTAATATAAATATAAAATACAAATTTCGTGCATAGTGTGATAGAAATAACAACATAGCACAATATGTCACAACCAATATAATTTTGTATGTACAGCAAATTTTTGTTCATGTTCTTCGTATTGTTTCTCAATAAGAACCAACAAAGAATTGAAGAAATGTCGTAACAAACATATACGGGTTTCTATCTTGCCAGCTCTTCAGTGAAAGCGCATAAATGCAGCTCGCGGATGCGGACATTGGCGCATGCAATGCGACTCACTTGAATTTACTCCGTATATGCAAGCTGCATATAAATGCAGCCTACCATGTACGTGCATATTAAGAGTACGCTATATTAAGATTATGCTGGGCCGTGTTCAATTGCAATATTACACGACAGGAGGTTGCAAAATAAATTCCAATGAACTTCATGATAACTTCAATAAAAAAAATCATATTTATTTTTTATCAAGCAATATATAAAATAAATCCAAATCGGAAAACATATATACAAATCGCTCATACAATCCAAGTCATAATTATAATATATATAGTTTTTATTTCATAAAATTGCTTTCATTTCTATTTAAATTTATAGATAATAGATAAATTAGTTTAATAGTATGTGTACAACAATTATAAAATACATTATTTAAAGAGAAGAGTTAATTCTATCACACAAGAATTATTTTTAAAAAAGATGTAGACGAAAAGAGGGTATTATGTTTATTGTGGACATTACGGCAATCCCTATTATCTTCGTTATTAAATGATAAACTCTAACAATTACTTATGGAATTATTTATTTAATAGCACGCCGTTTTGTAGTGGCGCTAATATGTTAAAAGCTGACAATTGTTATAAAAAAGTATTTTTACTTTTGAGCACTTTGAAACTTTTGCAAGCTTTTTTAGCATTTAATTGCACACACATTCTCATTGTTTTTAAACTGGAACGCATTATCACTTATCACAGGAATATATGTATAATCGAGTGTTCTTTTGTTATTTAATTCTTTATTTGGCTGTATACATTTCGAGTTAAACAATAACATGGGATTTTGTAAATATTCACTTTTTAAACGAAATTTTCACATCGAAATATTTTTTCAATAAGTCGATTGTCATTCCTAGAGGATTGTGTTCAGAAACATTAGAGATATCATTTTATGTTTGTTGTTTAATGTTAAACGAGGATAAAATGATATCTTTAATGTCTAATGTTTCTAAACTCAGAAAACGCATTCTAAATCAAGAAAATTCTAAATTATGGAAAATTTAAAAAATATAGTTTTGTAACAAAATATTATGTGTCTTTTAAACTAAACCAATTTTTTAAATTTATTTTAGCACTAACCATGTTACCATCACTTCTCCTCTTCCACCGATTATGCAATGCGTCACATTTTTATAAATCACATCATAAGTAATAAATATTTCATTACTCTTAATTTAGAATCTATTAAACAACACTTTAATAAATATAATCATTCAAGTTTCAATATAAAATATTGATTATTGATAAAGTTATTCAATAAAATGAAAATGGATCCAATATTACTCGCTTCTCCTCTATGAAATGCATATTATTTTATTTCTGTTAAAGTAATAAAATATTTTACAAAATTTTTATTACAAATATATATTCTTTTACCTTTTTTATATTTCAACAATTTAAAAAATTCAATTTAAAGAATTAATTTTATTAAAAGAATTATTTTATATTTCTGATAGTAAGAAAAAGATTAAAACAAACATTAAAAATTGCTATTATTCTTTCCTTTTTTATTAAAAATATTGTCTAACAATAACTTTGATTCAACTGGTAGTCACGTAAAGGCAATTTGAAGCATCCTCATTCATCAGTTACGTTGATCACGATGCTGACTCCATGAGACTCGCTAGCAAGCAAGTGCCTGTATTTCATAGCTCTACGTGTCGTACGCGTCGTTACAGCGATCCCACAACTGATCGATACTTAAAGCTACTGATTCGCGAAACCGAAGGACTCGTTTTCGTAGAAAGTTTATTCATTGTCTACGAAACTTTCGTCGTTACGACAACTAACTATGTGAATAGCGTAGAACCTGTTTAGAATTATACATTAGTGTTGAATAATAAATTATTTGTCAGGCCGTTGTGTTTACAGTCCTGCAACATTCGTTTTTATGTAGACTTTAGTCAGCAGCGTTAATTAAAAGTGCATTCTTTGTACAACTGTTAGCAGAATATAAAAAACAAATTATTATTTTCTCCTGAAAAAGATCTATTTTTTTACTGGTAACAAAAGCTTATTCTCACTTTTTTTATAAAATTTGTGTTGTGTTCGATTTAACAATTTTATTTAAGAGTTAATAAATTATTTAAAAGAGAACTACAGTAGATTAACGGCTTATAGTAGTAATGTTTTTTAATTATCGTCAAACAAAAATGTCGATGCAATTATGAGTTTGCCTAGGCTTTTGGAGCCCTAAAGCAGTGAAACACGAAGAATTTGTATTAAAAAATGTTTCATTTCTAAATTATTTCTTCTAGTTCCTACATATATTTTAGTAGTTTAATAGATATTAACAATATAAATTATTTACTATTTATTTATTAAAGGGAATGGACTAAATTCGGACTCTCAAAGATTACAAACCTTTGGATGCAAATTGGGTTCTGTGTCAACGTCAATGTATTTCAAAAATTTATATATTTTTTGTAAGCAAAAATATATGTACTGTTAATAAGAAGAAAGCATATATATTTGAAAGACATAAACACACACACTATTACCTAACTCTGTGGGCTTTAGTATACTGAGGAAAAAATTATTAAATATTAATAAATATGTATTCGAATAGTACTAATGAAATATTTACTTAATGTAATTATATATTTATTTAATGCAAGAACCATTAACTTAATGTAAGTATTATTTTTCCTTATAAAGTAAATATTTATGTACCGTAAGTTAATATTTCATTAGTACTATTCGAATAAATATTTAATAAAATTTAGAAATGTTTTCTCTCAGTGTATTCACGTCAAATTCGTGTACTCTTGTATCGTAAATTGCATAAAATACTGATATAATATTCAAAGCCAAGTTATCACTAACTGTGTTCTTTTAAGACCACAAAGATGTCTACCACTGCGTTTGATAACGTTATCGTGTATTCATTGCGCGACCAAAAACATATAACATACATAAATCATTTAATCTTTATTTTTCAGAGATATGTAAGTTTGCACAAGTTTTTTAAAAGCAATGCAACAAACGTGTCGAATCAAGTAACTGTATTTAAACTAAAAAAAATTTTAACATTGAAAATGTATTATAGAAAACTATTTTATTTAAAATATAAGCGAAAGAGAGATTCAATATAATTATTACATTTTTGTACAAATTACTTTGTACATATACATAAATGCACCATTTATTTATTTGAAAATTATAGTATCAATAAAATTGTTTATCATTATGCTAAAATCAAAATTAGAACCGAAAAACATTAAAACATTAAAAAAGTTTCATAATTTATTTATAACCTATAATGAAACATAGAAATTATATAATAAACTATAACAAACTATAATTTAAAAACGAACTAATGTTAATGTTTGGATTTAATAATTTGTCTTTTTAGAAATGCTGATTAACAACTGTGAATATTAGCATACGCAAGTTCCGCATTCTCAGCGTGAGTTGCAAAAGAAATTTTTGTAATCCCGGAAACCCGAGCATATGCCTTTTGTTCGTATTTTTTTAGATGCCAGAATACTTTTAACATCAATTTAGACACAAATAAAAATCGATTTTTTTATGTCGTTTGCATTATTCACGACATGTTAAATGTCTGTTCTAACGTTTAAAATATATTGTAGATACTTTTAAATCTTTTTTTGTCTACAGTTTCATGTACTATTTTTTTCATGTGAAAATAAACATTTTCTTGTACTTATGCATGGAAGTACAGTTCAAAAGAAGGACTCGTAATCAGATTCGATCATACTCTGCGCAAATTATATTAATAGTTTTGTCAATATATTGACAAAAGTATATATTGACTTATAAGTGCATACTTTTTTACGTGCCAGAGTCGTCTACCACAGATATTTTCGGAAATCAGTTCGGACCAGTTATTAAAAAATAACCAAAAAATCATAAATCATTAAAATTATCTTAATCTTCCATTTTTTATTTCTAAAATTCTCTTCTTTAAGTTATGTTAATTTTTGTAATTTCTAGTGTCGCAGTTTTAATGGTAATTAATAATATTTTAATATTTATATAATTGATATTATAAGTATATCAATCTATTTTACTTCATGACAGAACTATAATCTCAGCTAAACTGAAATTAAATAGCATTAATAAAATCAATTCTTTAAAAAATATAAAGTATATTTATTAAATATATTCATTATAAATATAATTTTTTAAAATCTTTTTTCTTTAAATTATAGAATACTTAAAGAATTCATTGCCATTCTAATTTTTCTCATCCTTCCATCTTATATATCCAACTTAATAATTTAAATGATTTAAGTGATTTATGATATGCATATGTTCCTTCTTTCGAGAATTTTAGTAGCAATCCATATAGAGATTCTTTTAAAGCACGTATCGCAAAGAAAAAAAGATTCGATACAAGACGAAGCAGACAGAATTTGTGTGGAAATGTCGCGAAGTGCATTAAAGTCTCGTCGGGATGTTCCGGGTGCAAAACTTACTCGAGCAAGGACTCGGTTTGTGTCCACGGAGATGGATCCGATGGAAAACTCCGACGCCACTGAATCCGCCTTAGGGGCAAACTAGACTCGTGCCAAATGGAGTCAACGTTTTCGCTAACGTGCTTCGCTTTCTCGCGGTACAGAGGCGGCACGAATGGAAGTGGATAATGGGAGTTGAGAGGAATGTGTGTGTGTGTGTGTGCTAGGCGATAAACAGGTGATTGCGATGCTCCTCGACAAGAAACAGTCGAATCGACGTGGAGCGTCAGTAAATGGAGGTAATTTTCGATAGACTAGCAGTTAACGATACCCGATACATGACTCTTTAACACCTTCTCATCTTTCGTTGCTGGGAAACCTATCTTTGCCGAAATCAAATAAAAATATTGATTCTTTTTAACTTGTTAAAATATGTTTGATATAATGTGGTAGAAAAGTGTTAGTACAAATCTAATAATTAATGTATACACACTATATAATTTACCAAGTCATGTACTTATGGTATAAACCATATGTACATGACTAACCCGATATATTATTATTATTTTCATTTTAGTGTAATCATTTCTATTTTGTTAAAAAATATTTTGAGGTTTTATACATATAACATCATTATATGTGGACACAGAAAGTTTTGCTGAAATATTTAAAAATTTAGCTAGATACATAGCTAGAAAATAATTTTAATAGACCATAAAAATCTCATGATGAGCACATGATGTAAAAAGTTTTGACATTTTAGCAAACAACTTGAGTATTATACATAGTTATTTTAATAATCCAACAAAATTATTTTCAGATCTGTATTTAGTTTAATTTTCAGACACTTCAACAAAACCATAGCAAAGCACTTTTCACGAAATTAATTTGAAAATATCAACTTATCCAAAGTCCTACTTTTTGTTTATTAGCTACAGAGTTTAAACAGAAATATGATATGTATTTCACAATCTGCGTTTTATCAATTATGTTTAATTAAAAGGTTTTTAAATACTATATATTAAAATAAAGAAAGATATTAAAATCTGTGTAACGAACTATATATTCATCTCAGTAATTATATAATTTATAATTTTTACGATTTTTTTCTCCGGGAAAATATGTACAATGGAATTAAATATTAAAAGATGATTAAAAATTTACGCTGAAAAGAATATATATATATATATATATATACTATGAAGAGAACAAAAATAATTTTAAAGTGCTTCTCGTTTTTCTCTTTTTGGTACTGTGTACTTAACACTAACAGTATGATAGTAAAAGAAAAAAAATTTCCAGATGCAAGTTGTCCGACATACGATTAACGGTACTTATAACGGACTACGAAATAATTTGGTCACTGGAAAGAGGTCAACTCAACCAGTCCATCGCCACGTTAGAGTCAAATCGTTCACTTAGCAATAAATATAAAATAACTGTTTCACGGAAAAATGGTGAATTTCATTGTAGGCAATTTCCGTTGATATCAATGCAATGTAAAGATATCGGAGTTCATTTATCTGAAGAAAGGGTATGGATACTTGATCGAGAGAAGTTTTCCAGTCTTGCGCGCTGTTGAATTGATTGAGTTGTGAACTCGATAGTTTCATTAACGAGGACTTTGCGCGAGATCAGTAATGAATCTCGTCAGCGGCTAGGTCGATATTACGTTACGTTACGTTGCGTTTATCGTTCGGAACTAAGCGGTATTATGCCGTATTAAACATTATGAATTGGAATATGATTATAATAACATACGCACAAATGTCCATTGTATTATCTTTCGGCATGAAATGCCAGTGACATTATACGGGAATGTAACCCACGTCGAAATAATAATCGCCTATATAAATCCGAAAATATTTGATGAAGCGTTGCAATATAATTATAATAATTTAAAGTACAGAATGTTTATACAAGTTCACAGAAAGATTACAATAATGCAGCAAACCGCGATTAATGAAGCATCAATCCATGTGCATTATCGCTGTACACAGTTGCGCATCATTAATATCGTTTCAGACGATGAAGTATTAATGTGCGTCATAAGAAAAGAGAAAAAAGAGAGGAAAAACGAGGTTCTACTCTATGCATGAGGTAGCTTGGAAACGGTCAGTTCATAAAGCAAGAAATATCGCAATAGCAAGGTTATTGGAAAAATGCAGTTAATTGGTTTAATTGAAGTTGTATGTCTGTGATGTCTCTGACTATATATCAATTACATTATCTCTTTTTCAAATTGCATTAAGAACAAATTGAGAAGTTATGTTAATGTTTTATTTAATCCTGTTAGTTTCAATATTTCAGAAAACTTAATCATTATTTCAAAATTACCCTATCAATTCGTTTGATGACTCCAAATCAATAACCTGTGATATCTTGAGAGATAAAGTATGCTGCACATGCCTAATCAACTAATAAATACTTGTTTATGAACATCTTTTAACTGAAGATTCTTTAATCAACATAAGGAAGGTCTTCAATGATCGTTACATAAGAAGTTATATAAAATAAGATTAATTCTTCACCCGTTTTGCTGTTGCACAACACATAACCGATTCGTTGAAATATAATCGATTTGTTATAACTATACCAAATTGGATATGTCGCTTAAATATTCATGAAAAAAAATTTGCATAAAGAATCAGTTTGACACATAGAAGATAAATTCAACTGTATGAAAGAATAAAATCTTATCTCGTGCATACTTCGACTGTATTATTTATCTACGCCAAAAGCGGATCTTTATTGTATTCTGGAACGATCTGATCGATCGATAGTTTTAGAGTGAACTGTCACTCCGAGATATACAAGCAGTTAATCGTGCAGAGAAGATCGCGGGACGCATATCGTACGGAACGCAGGCAGCTCTCGTGCCAAATCCGATTTGGAGCACAATCGACGTGGCTAAAGAAAGTTCAAGAGGTAGGTTATCGGTGAGAGTAATCGTACCAGATATTGACAAATCACCTTTAAACCAGATTATCATGCTAGTTTTTACATGACCGTTAAATCTTCAAGACAGCAGAAAAACAGATACTTTTATGTAAAGAAAAAATATTTTTATTCAATGTACATTTTTCTTTGAAACGTTCACTTACAACAAAAATCGTGCGAAACATGCTTTATGAAATTCCATTCTAATAATAGTTTTAATCTTATCAGATATAGACAAATCATTTTTAAATCAGATTATCGCACCATTTTTTACATGTCCATTAAATTTTCAGGATAGATAAAACTAGACATTTCTTTTATGTGAAGAAAAAAAATTTTATGAAATATATATTTCTCTTTGAAATTTTTATTCATCACGAAAAACGTGTTTTATGAAATTCCATTCTAATAAATTTATTTGACGATCGATTGTTTTATTAGCGAATGAAACACGATGTATTTTTCAATTATCCACATTTTGGTCCACCTACATTCCATGCGAGAATTACTTCGCCACTATTGTTATATCGACTATAAACGTTTCTATGTGAAAGCAAGGATTTCAAAGCATCTGAGAACAGAGTTTATGTTCCTTCCATTATATGTTAAAAAGTTACTTTCGAACGGCGAGAGTCCCACTTGGAACGGTATGCTCGTCATCTTCGTGTCCTCCAATAACGTACGTCCACGTTGGAAATTTCAACCGGAATCGCGCTATCTCTTTTTCTCTCGTTTCCCTTCTCTTTGCACAACGGTTGACGTCATCAGCAGATACATTATTTTTCGTACAATCGGAAAGGCTTTTATTTTAAATTTTAACACTTTTGCGTTTCTATCTTAAAGCTGCAGCTTTAAAAGTATTCACGCTTTTTTATTTACGTTGTTATAATTGAAGAGCCGTAATATTTTTAATTAAAAAAACTTTGTTCAATTTCTTGGTTTCAATTTTAAGTAAGTTCGTAATTAATTTTTTATTCTTTATTTATTATATATATTACATACAAAAATTAATAATAATGTTTATTATCTAATAGATTTCTGTTATTGTTTTATTCTAAAAGATTTTAAGATTTATGTATAACGTTTATAAAACTTCGTTTTTTAACTACAATTATTTAAAATGAAACAGTTTCTATTACATTTATACATTTTAAAAAGAAAGCGAATAATAAACCATTTTTTGTCTGTAATTCATGTTATCCTCTTTATTAAATTTACTAATTCTACTTTTTTTGAGTGAACACGTTATTTTATTCAAGTATGATAAACTCTTCAAACCAATTTTCGAAGCAATTCAATCGAAAAAATTAAAGAAGTATTTACTATAATTGTGTACGAATACTAAGTGAAATTAATAGAGTTGCATACTTGTTTGACTACTTTTGCTATCTATATACTGATGCATAACATTTTCTATTGCGTACTCCATTTAATTTCTTTGTTAATTTTTACATACACAACAAAACTACAATATTTTCGTATTTGTTAGACAATTTAATTCAAAAGTTTCGTAACTTTTTTCGACCAAAACCCGGAATCAATATTTTTATCTTTCATCAAATAAATGCCAGATCAGTAATTAAAATACTATACTATCGGAGTATATTATACCATGTTAAATAAATTTTTATCACAACCATCACAGTTAAAAGAAATTCATTAATCTACATTTTTTCAGTAATGCACGACATTATCAGCTGCTCCTTTCCATCTTTTCTTCAGTTCACTTTTGCCCTACTTTTGCAGTTTTCGCAATAAATGTTGTTTTATCTAGAAATTCGTTTCACCTTTGTTTCGTTTAGAAACTAATAATTATGAAGAAAAAGTATTAAATTTGAAAATATTACACATAGAATTATTGTGTTGAAACTAAGAAACTAACACTAAAAAACACTTATCATATCTGACAAAGATATCAATCTAATTCTTGCCACTAATGCGTGACATCAATGTCATCATATTCTTGGAACGCAAATAGGTATTCACGGTTCTCCGTTCATTCTGTTAATCCAGCCTTTACTACCAAAGCAATTTTGTTAATGGGCAAATCCCATAATTGACAAGATTCTCTCGACCTCGCATATATTCCGTACACACGACCACTAATCTATCCATATTCAGTATTCAGTAGTCTATGTCAACTTCCTAGCACTTGTCCGGTCTTTCATGCTAGCTGTCACTGACCTTGAGTCAAACTTGCTGCCGTCCTGGAGAGTGCCAGTGTAGTGCATGGTCAGCTGGTCGCCCTTCTTCGACCTGACGTCGCATACCTCGGGCATATACATCTTCTCCACCTTGAGGCCGCTCTCAGCATTGTCGGCCCTGCTGAGAGCCACAATTGCCACCACGAGGAAGAGAGCGTAACGGCACATCGCAAGCACGGCACTCGCGCTGTTCAACGTATAGGAGACCATGTTCATCAGTCGACGGATGCTCGTGAGCAACTGAGTTCCCGCGGCGTTCTACACCAGCGACCAACCTTCGGATCCCCCGCTCGTCCCAGAGCGACGGCGCCGTGCACGGGATAGAGAGCAGGCTGACGAAGGAAGAGGATGGAGAGACCATGCCGCCACATTGCGCCGTCTCATTGGCCCCGCGGAATATGTAGGTCTCTACCTCGGGAAAGTCCTTTTCTCTCTCTGCTACCTCTCGGTACCGCTCGCGATTTCTCGCTCAGCCCTACTTGATCGTCTCTCCTCGTTCATTTCATCTCGCATCGCGCACTCCCGTCTATCCTTAGCTGCCTGCTTCACATCTCCGTCTTCTTCATGGTTCTATCTCGGAGTAACGCGTCTTGCTCCGACCTGATTCTCTTCCTGCTTTCTCTCTCGTCGCCACGTTGTACTGTTTCGTTCTCTCCGCGCTTACGTACCGATATTTTCATCCTTCTTCCGCCACTGACGTATCACGATGTCTGCGGCTTGCCTAGCGCTCGCTGTACCTTTCTCACTCGCCTATCAGGTCGGGTGTTCCCTTTCATCCCTTTAGTCCCGTCTTCCGCACCTCCTCGCATCGTTGCGTCTTTCCCTTTTTTCTTCCTCTCCTTTTTCCCTCGTTCGTCCTCTCTCTCTCTCTCTCTCTCTCTCTCTCTCTCTCTCTCTCTCTCTCTCCCGCGGTTACCGATACAAAGAACACGAGTCGACTTGCGCTCTGATTTTGACGAGACTCCGCAGGTGCATTCACTCGCGCGAATGCAAGTTCAATGAGAAAATGTATCGTTCACGTGAATCAAATTAAGGAATAAACTTTACCCGGAAGAAATGTTATTCTACCGACGCAACGGAACCTATTAGAAACACGATGAAAACTTCGTTGAACTTCGTTCCTGGATAAACCATTTTACTTCAAAGTATGATAAGCTACTCAAATGAAGAAAAATTTCATATCTAGGTCAAAACTTTTTAAATAAAGTGCGTAACGTGATAAATAAAACTTTGATATTTATGTAATCGCATAATATTCAATCACATACATTTAAGAAATAATTTTGTTGTCGTAATCAAAACTTGGTAGACTTATCCAAATAATTTGATTAATATAGGTTCAATCAAATATTTAATTACTCCAACCAAAAGATTTGGTTTCTATTTAGTTCTTCCTACAAAAGTATTCTTCTTGCTTAAAAAAATATATATTTGTGACAATAATATTTTAATACACTAAAAAAGGATTAGGTAGTAGTTACATAATAACAGAAATTTTCCTAACAAAAAATTATTTGATAACTATTATCAAATTTAACAATAAGGTATTTGAACCGAATAAATTTCACTTATTTTATTTTTTATAAATTCTATGAAGATATTGAAATAAACTAAGTGAGAATAAAATGTTAATGTCAATCATTCACGAAAATATAATTATCTTCCATTGTTTAATTGTACTGAACATTTGTAAATAAACAAACAAGAATTTCTTTTTAAATCTAACATTGGACATTATTAAATGCTTGTGTTTTTAATAAGATCAAAATCAAAAATAAATTGAAAGTAACAATGGAACTAAACATTTTCTTCCAAATTTCTTTCAAAGTGATTATTAATTACAAAAAATTCCTTAGGGTCTACTCTACTGTTAAACATCACAATTATGTATTATTTGTGTAATTACTTTTTTAACTTTTGAAATTTTCTTGGCCATTTGAGTGTAATACATTAAGGAATCAAAACATTTGATTTTAATGTCAATATCGTCAATTTTATATGTAAAATAATTAATTTGATATCATTATAAGTATATGTATTAAGATCAATGACTATCTTTTTATTATAATTCGCTCGAGCATTTGCGTTTGGCTCATATTGGCATTTGCATTATTTTTTGTTTATTTTTTGAGCTATTTACAATTAATTTTTTATTGATCATATCAATAAATGTATAAGTGAACCTTATTTAATATATGCACTATTTATTAAAAAAGTATACTTATTCCAAAAAATTGATATATATATATGTGTGTGTGTGTGTGTGTGTGTGTGTGTGTGTGTGTATTTGTTAGGAAGTTAAATAATATTATAATAATTGTAATAAATTGATGTATACTTAATAAACTTTCCAGCAAATTTTTATAAAAACAACTCATTTACCCACTTCTTCACAAGTTTTCGTTGCACTAAATAAAAGTGTTGCTATCGGTTTTAATTCCCCAGCCCCTTTTTACCTACTTCCTATAACACACGTTTTAAGTTTTACATTCTAGGTAAAAAGCATGTTTTAAAGTAAATTTAAAAGTGTTAAATTTTTTGGTATAAAAGTGGACCTTATTAATGTTGAACCTTATTTGGCTCGAGTTACCAAATCATTTTTTCAGTGTAGAATCTTATTCCAAATTATCATTTCTAGTAATATTATATGTATATTTATAATAAAATATTTAAGAAAATATAAAAGATTAAATTAAAAGTAAACAACTTCATTGCTCTATTACAAAATTTTTGTAGATTTTACTAAAGAAGTAACGTCACAATATTTATTAATTGTTGATTTATTACATTTTCCATTTATTCGAAAATGAGAGCATATAAATGCCTTGAAAAACAAGTGTTCCTAACATTTGTAAAACAAAAAATAATTTTTTGCTTTGTTTAAACAAATAAAATAAATAATATAAAAAACAGGTAACACGCCCATTATATTCATGTTTAATACGAATTGTGGCTTAAATAAAATGCTTTCGATTTTAATACATGAAATAATTGCGTAAATTTCTGGTAAAAATATTCTTTAAATCAATTTAAACCAAGATGAAAATTTACGGAATCTTTAGAAATACTTGGCCCCAATAATACAAATTGTTAAAAACAAAATTTGAATTATTAATAAAAAAACATTAAGCAAATAATTTTGCTGCACTGATTTAAACTAATTTGTAAATTTTGTTCCGTCTACAATAAATTTGGTTGGCGCAAGTAAGATATTTTGTATTCTCAACCATAATATGCGTAGCAAATATATGGTTGCAATTAAAAAAATAAAAATAAATTTTTTCAGTGTTCATGTTATTGCGTAATATTCAATCACATAATATTGATCGAATTATTTCATCTAACAATTAAATCTCAAATTCAAGCAGCTATTGTTATTAAAATACAGTTATACCAATATAAAAGAGAAACTTGGGAATGTGAATGCAATTCAACAATGATGAACAGAAGGACAGATACGTGAAAACGCATTTGATTCTCGTCCTTTGGGATTTTATTCGATTTTGACGATTCACTTCGTCAAGCGGAGTTATCTTTGATTTTTCCGGTTCCTTCCTTTGGTTTGTCTTCTTCTCGCGTTCCTTCAACGCAATCCTTGCCTTTCACATATCGTCCCGCGTATCCATCTATCGCTCTTTAATTTCGTTCGCCGTCTCTCGGCCGCTGTACCTCGTGTTACATGTCATCCTGATCTCGTCGTTTATCACTGATGTCATCGCGCCACCGCTGCGAGGTGCATCCAAGCGTTGCAATGCGTTTCCTTCCTACGCGGAGAAGGATTTCGTGGTCGTTTCGCGAAGCGTATGGATGTCACACTGGTCAAACTGGATGGTTATTATATTTCCTTTTTTTACGAGTTCCCCCTGGCTTAAATGTTTCGTGCGAAGTTGGAATATTAAACTACGAGTTTTTAATCAGTCACCAGCTCGAAAAACCCCACTCGCTTACGTGCTAACAGAATTCATCTCTCGATGAATTATTTATAGGATATTTTACGTATTGGTATGTAAATGCGGCTGGCCGAGATATGTACATCGAATTCGCTAACTGCTACAGCGGAATTTCCGGATAGCATTTGAATAGCGATACTCAATCGATTAAGGTTCGTTTTCGACTAAAATGGAATTTTACAGAATAAAATTTATGTACGATAGATACAGATATAAATATAAAAATAAAATCACGATGAAATGATATAATAGTAATCATTAGATCATACATATTATTACATTAACTATTATAAAATGGAGGGCGCATTCGAATCAATTATGTATTTTATAAATCTCAAATTAATTGATCTATTAATTCACAGTTATGTTAAAATTATGATTAATTGTGATTTACTTTTGATTAACTATTATAATTATTATATACATATAATATTAATCTATTTTGTAAATAAAATACATGATTTTTATTCACAGAGATACATATATAATATGTATATAACATAAAGTATATCTAATATATAAATTGTACATAAGAAAATTATTTTGCTCAGTTGTGAAAATTTTTAATCTAATATCTTTATGTCACAACAAACCAGATTTTCTTATTTTTTTTGTAGATGTTTACCTTTAATTATTATCTTAATACATCTTTTACAATATAAATATCAGGTAATCTTTTATCAATATGTAAGGCTAATATTTGATATATATTTCATCAAAAATTTAAATGTTTATATATAAAAGAACCTTATTTTTATAATCTCTTTTAATTCATTTATACCAGCCATTTTCCAAAACAAACTACCTTTATAAATTAGAATTATGAACAAGAATTTTATATTGCATGTATATCAAATAAGAGTAATTATTATTTGCATATTTATGTGCTAAATAAAATACGTAAAATATATGTATGTATGTATATGTATATAT
>QKQZ01010696.1:13040-23743 GCA_003595255.1 Solenopsis fugax | reverse complement strand
AAAATCACTATAAATTATAGTTAAATTATGGTAATTGCAACCATTCTCTTCTCTCAGTGTACGCTTTGATCAAGTTACGTGACGGCGATTGTATCACTGCAAATGATTATACTCTGGAACTTTTTCAGATGAGCTCGTCGAATTATTCTTTCGAAGTATCTCGGTTAATTCACACGCGCCTGGTAACAGTAATCTAAGTCAAATTAAGGTTGATTCACACTATATATCTATACGGTGACAGGCAGGCAATTTTGTATCGTAGTATAGGATGTTAGCGGTCAGGAAAAACTAGGAAATCACGGAAAAGACAGGGAATTTAAAAATCATAATGTAAAATCGAGAAAAGTCAGGAAATCAAAAAATTTATTAATTAAGATAAAATTAAATTACTGTAGACCAATTGTAAATTTTCAAATATTTTTTTTTAATTATTAAATATTTAAAATTATTTAAGAAAACATTGTAAATATTTGTAAAAATTTTTTAATTTGACAGTAAACGATTTGCAAAATAAAACTAATATCTTAATTTTTGCAAGTCAAGATATAATTCTACATTGAGAGAAATAGTTTGGTTTTATAGTTACTGGTACCAAAAACTTAATTACATTTAACAAAACTTTTTGTAATTTGTTGTATGAAAATAATTATTTGGTTAAGGTTACAAATTGTTTGGTCAAAACAATTATTTAGTAACTATCACTATAAAATTCATTTGATCACTATTCAACCAAACTTTGGTTGATTTTACCAAATATTTCTCTCAGTGTACATATGTTAACGATGTTTTACAAATCACTTGCAGCAAGATTATAAAAAGTTATATGAAACGTTTAGAAAATGCTTTAATCATACATTTTTTGAACTCAAACGGATTTATTGCGAAAGACGTTTTATTTATCTTTGTTTCGTATATAAATATTGTTAAAAATTATATACAATGTCAAAATAAACAAATTTTAATTAAAACTGTAAAAATAGAACATAATGTTTCAGTGAAACAATTAAATCTTAATAAATAATGTGCAAACGATAAGCGAGATCAAAGCTACAATTCGTTTGACACTACAAAGGCTTTGAAGCATTCTTTGATTGGTTAATTCATAAAATTCTTCGTTCGAATTAATCAGTCAAATGCTTCGAAGCATTTGTAGCGTTAAGATATTTAGGAAATAGATGAAAAGATAAAGCTTCTCTCTTAAAAAGTTCTTCTCTTAAAAGTGCATTGAAGGTGAAAAGATAAATGCTTCTCTTAAATGTGCAATGAAGTTTTTATCTTATAAATATTTTAAAAATGCGTTACAAAAATAATTAAAATTTTATTTTATATTATTTTCTATATATAGAAAAAAATCGTTTGTAATTAATAAAAAAAATTTTAATATCTTGCGTCATTTTTATTAAGTGTTCCTTTTTGACTTCTGTCAGAGAATTTTTCCAAAAAGTGAGGTCGAAAAAAATCGAGGAATATTTTTTTCCTATTTCACTAATAACCCTGTATTATCAGTCAATCTTACTAAGCAATTTCAGGTAGATTTCTTAATATCAAATAACTTATTGAAAAAAAAATAAAATGTTTAAAAATTATTCTTTTAATACTAGGCTGCTGTTGCTATTTCACTCGAAGAGGCGGAGAAATTTGCGAAGAAAATAAATTATATAATAATGTGGATACCTAAAAGTTTTGGATGGAAGAGAAAATTAAAATGAGAATTTTATACATCGTATAATTATTAGAATAATGATAAAGTGGTAAAGATCTTAACCAATTTCTTTCCATATCTTTTCAAATTCTTATCATCATAATCTTTATGTGATAAATTGAATAGAAATATTCTTCATTTTGAATTAATGAAAAGAATTAAATTTTTATCCATATGTTTGACGGATGTTAGTAAGCGTCATGTGTTCACATTGTAAGCTTCCGTCGCGTCGTGAGACCAGCATCGACCATCAAAATATTCTCTTCGAGATTACCGGCCATCATCTGACGGCGCGGCGGCTAGATGTGATGGTGACGTGCAGTATGAATATTCTAATGTAAATTGTAAATTGCATAATATTTTAGCAGCAGCTCGAGCTTTAGCGGTCTACCTGCGACCGTATAGTATACTCGTAATGTATAGCGTGAATCAACCCTTAGAGTAATTTTCCGCGTTATCTTTTTGTCTTAAAGTAATGGCGTATTATTCTTTATACGTTTCCATATAAAATTAACGATTGCAGTGCACACAAACAATTAATGTGCGACGATGTTTTCACTGAGAGAGTAAAAGCTTCGTAAATCACCAGGGGCCATTTGCCCAATTACGAGCATGCCTTAAATCCATATTTAATTTTTCACAATTAGCAAAACTGTTTCGATGGACGCACGCCAAATGTGTTCGGCCTAATTATTTTCCTAGCAGCCACACAGGTCGAAATTCGGGATCGTGGATGGATCTTCCCGAGGGAAAAACGACGCTGGCGACGAAGGCATTCCCAGCGGACGCTGGAAGATTCAGCAGTGCGCGCGATCGGGCTTGCTGCCAAACCAATTCAGCTGCAATAATATTTGCATAAACTGGATTCGTCGTGTCTGATGCATAAATCACGCAGCGACACGCGGCGGCAACGGTCCCTCTCGCCCCATAATAACGACTACGGAAGAAGAAGCCTTTGAAGCATGCAGTGCCGCTTGGTTCAGGTACGCCGTACGATAAGTGAATCGATTTGCAGGAAATCGAGCCGTTTATCGCATTCCGTACTATCCGCTTCGATAAATTTTATTTGCCCGAAGGCAGCGAACGTATGCTCTACACATTATATCGCTGCCATTTATATAATAGAATAACTTTTATTACGCACGTATAAATTTTTTATGAGCAATTTTCAACGTAAATGTGCATAAGATTTAAACGATTACATAATGTTTTCATATACTATGTTACATCTATACTATGTTACATCTATAAAAAAAGGGACCTCTTTTTTCGAAACAATTATTATAAACCGATTTTGTCATTCCACTTGAAACTTTAATATAAACTGTAAATTAAAGGATACAAATCTTATTTATAACTTTCGTTTTACACTGGTCTCGCTGACAGTAACTTCTGTATTGTTTCAGCACTGTAAACAACGCTGTTGTTCTTCGCTGCCCAATTTCCACCCAGAGTGTCGTTCAATCGGGCGTATTTTTCGTGATCGCCTGTAACGGATAACGGAAAGGAGTTCTCCAGGGCTTTTTGGGCCTCTCTTTCCAGAGAGGATAGAGGACAACGGCAAAACACTCGAAGACCATATAGACGTGAGTTGGCCGAAATTGAAGAGAAGAATGTTGGTTCTATATCATCAAATTTTTCATGGAAAACAATAAACTGATCAAAGTGCGATATTTATATATCACAGTGTGTTCTTATATTACAATAAAGAAAGAAAGCAATTCTATTTACTTATTATAATAAATGTAATAATTTAGATACTTTAAAACTATAAATGATGTATATTTTAACTGGATGATTAAGACGCTACGTAATAATACATACAATTTGAAATAAAAACGCCTTCTACGGTCAAGCTAGATCTTAGTGCTTTTATAAATTTTACTTGTGTGATTTTTATATACCTTTTTTCAAATTTAACCGACTGAGCGCCTAATTACTTTTCCGGTCATAACACAGCTATAAGTTGAACATGAACAGGTAATATCACATTTATTAAATTAGAAATAATTTAATAATTGGCGATGCTAACTTGCATCTTGATGTTGGACCCCTTTTCTCCCCTGAAAAAACTGTAAAGAATTTATTGCGAAAAATAACTGTAAATTACAATTTTTTCAAGAGGGAAAAGGAGTCTAACATCAAGATACAAGTTAGCATTGCCAATTATTAAATTATTTCTAATTTAATAAATGTGATATTACCTATTCATGTTCAACTTATAGCTGTGTTATGACCGGAAAAGTAATTCGGCGCGCAGTCGGTTGAATTTGAAAAAAGGTATATAAAAATCACACAAGTAAAATTTATAAAAGCACTAAGATCTAGTTTGACCGTAGAAGGCATTCTTATTTCACTTTGTATGTATTACATTAACGATCGAATATTTCCAATTCTACATAATAATATTATCGCTTATTTGGTGCAACTACGTAATTCCGAAAACAAAACTTTTCAGTTTGAATATTTTCAATCATTAAAATTTTGTAATATTATTTTTAAATGCATTTTGATATAACGATTTAATTTATTGATTATAGAAGAATAAAAGTATCAATAACTCTTATAAAAATCCTTTTTACTTTCCAAACCACTTCAAAAATAATACAAATTAAATAAGAAAGCCTTTTACGGTCGTAGCTGGATCTTCGTGCTATGTTTGTTTGTGTGATTTTATATACCCCTTCAAATTTAAAGAAACTGCGCGCTGATTACTTTTCAGACACAACACAGCCCTAAGTTAAATAAGAATGAATAATATCACATTTTTATTAAATTAAAATTAATTTAATAATGATTGATGCTGACTTGCATCTAAATATTAAACCCATTCCCCCCCTGAAAAAACTGTAAAGAATTTATTGCGAAAAATATCACCTCAGCCACTCAAAAATAACAATTTCTGAGTTGTGTCATTGTAGCAAATGAGCGATATGTTGTTAAATTAAAACATTGGTATAAAATGTTTTCCTTGTTAAGAACATAAGGCAACATAATAATATTGCTTAATAACAAAGAGGACAAGCTCATTATTTGCTACGGAATAAAGGAGAGATAAATGGGCAAATAGCGAGCAAGGAAGATGCTTAATCTCTATAAATTATAATTAAATCTAAAATAAATTGAGTACAATTACGAACATGTTTCGGCTATACTTATCCTTCATCAGCGTTGAGAATCAATAAAATTACAAATAATAATTTTTATATAAAACAACAGTAACGGTAACGCATTGCTTTTATGAATTAAAGTAATGTTTCTAACTCTGCTTACATGTTAAAGTATATGAGGAAGTTTCTAGATATTTTTCACTTCGTATAAAGAGATGCGAAAATATAATATAAACGACTTATAGAGAATTAATCTACAAAAACTATTTATATTTTCGCGCCTGTTGTTAAATATTCATACAATATAATTTTATTGATTCTCAACGCTGATGACGGCGAAGTATAGCCGAAATATGTTCGTACTTGTACGCAATTTATTTGAGATCAAATAATATTTTATGAAGATTAAACATCTTCTTTATTCACTATTTGGCCGTTTATCTCTCCAGTATTGCTTAATATTTTATTTTACTATTAAAATAAATTTCAATATTGTCTCTGAAATTTCCTTCTTATCGATTTCAAGCTCAGAAGGACGGAATCGTATCGCGCATAAGATCAGTATTCGTCAGTAAGGAAGCTCCTAGTTGTAAAATTTGATTATGACAGCGCACTTTTCATAGCTAATAAAAAACAGTTTTATGGAATACCTGTGTAAAGGGCGGCAAATGAGAAATCGATTCTCGCAGCGCGAGCTTACGAAGGAGCCGCGTGGAATCACACGATGAGATTTTTATCGGATACCTCATAAAGTGGGAAATTACACGAAGAACTCGTTCTATGCATTGCTTTGCTGCGCTATGAAGTAAATTGAAACATGAGATTTTTCAGATCGGTATGAACGCGATTACCATCCGCGTTATCGGAAAAGTATTATGAAAAGCGCGAAAGTATTTTTGATGTAAAACTCAAACGTTCTCATTGTCTATTAACGAACTTGAAAAACTTGATCTGTTTTGTAGAGATTTATCTTGAAATATTTAATATGCGAGCTGCGGAATACGAAATGTCGTAAAGTTATCGTTTAGACATATAGCATACTGCACTCGTATTTCTTTCCCCCCGCACTTAATATATTTTGAAGTGGAATATCGTGAAAAGCGTGCGAATGTATATTAGATTCCTTGGTTGGTTTAGCATAAACGGCTTTATAATCCCGTAAACTAAGAGGAACGGGCTCTCTTTCACATTTATTCCGTGAAGTTTCCCCACGGAACGAGTATAAGCGTATTTGGACTTGCAAAAATTTAACGACGCATTCACAGAAGGCACCGGAGCACTCCGGGAGCCGGTGGATCTCGTTTCGAATCCGCTCGCGACTCGGAAACTGCAGCGCGATGCACATTACGAGCGTAACTGGCACGGAAAAGTCCTCGGACGAGACAATTTGTCACGAGTGAGGGCGCGAGACAAAGACGCATATCGAACAACTCCTCGCCATCCCGGTAGCCGGAGAATACTCGACCGCTCCTTTATGCGACGTTGACGGAAGTCTGCATTCGTGCTGACGAGGTAAGCCAGGAACACCGCGGCTGAGAGCGGAAAATGCATATCCGCTCTAAGTGCTGTCGCATGACTGTCGGCGATATTTTGTAATATTGAATGATAGATGATTGTATGGAACAAATAAGAATAGAGGAAGACAACTGATATCAACGTATCACTTTGTTTTCGGACAAAAGTTAAAAATAAAATTTTTGAAACGTAAATACAAACTAAAAAATGTCTTCTATCAGATAATCTAGCAATTTTTTTTATTTTTCGAATTTTGTAATAATTTTTTCGTAAGATAAACAAAATTGAGCCCTAAAATTGAAAAAAGGCACTATGCTACAGTTTTTTTCTTTGACATGAGCTCTCTGTACAAAATACATGTAAAAAGTAACACGTTACGTAACACTTGTAACGCTTACTTTTTTAATCGTTACTTTTTTCATCTATAAATGTAACGTCGTTACATTTTTATAATAACAATAACGAATTTTATCGTTATTTTATAAATATGTAAATTGAGGAAAAGATACTTAAAAATTTATTTGTATAATATAAATATTTATTTCAAATTCATTGAAATAAATATTTATTTAAATACGGCGAAATAACATTTTATTTCTAGCAAATAAATCAATCAATAAGAGAAAAATGAAATATATTTCGCAGAAATGTTTATTCTGCCATCACAAATTTTTTGTATAATAACTAATAAATATCGAAGGAAATGTCAAAAGTAACATTTGCTTCTGAATATCTCGACTTTTTTTCTTAGTGTAATACATGCGTTTAAATTACGTTATGATGAATCGAAATCACTATAAATTTCATATTGAAATGATCAAGTAACAATATAAACAATTGGATGTTACTTTAAAATTTCGTGAAATTGTAACGAATCGTTTCTAAATAACAATAACAGTAACGCATTACTTTTTAAAATTAGTATAACAAGTAACGATAACGAGTTAATTTTTATATAAAACAACAGTAACGGTAACGCGTTGCTTTTATGAATTAAAGTAATGTTTCTAACCCTGCTTACATGTTAAAGTATATGAGGAAGTTTCTAGATATTTTTCACTTCGTATAAACGTTTTTTTATTAATTTATGCAAATATGTTGTTCCACAGAACGCAACATGTAACACGATAATATTATAAAGATTAAGTTAGATTACTAATTCAATAAATAGACCTCGTAATGCTGTACCTTTTATTCTTAGCTTATATCTTTTATATCATCTTATAGTTCATGGGGATCGATAATGTAATTTCACATGAAACTTTTCACATTCAATATACATGTATAATCTTTCTTCTGTCAATGCAATTCTTGTTAGCGTTGCATTGATAGAAGAATGGTTATACATGTATGAAATGTGAAAAGTTCCACGTGAAATTACATGATCGATCTTCAGAGCTCTCGGCACGCATTGCACATTTCGGCCGATTTTCAGCTTGGTTCCGCCTAGCGCTATTCTCCCCTTACCTCACCAACCTGCGAACAGTACAAGTGTCGATCAGACTGCTCGCGAGGGGGTGAGGTAAGAGAATAGCGCTAGGCAGAACCAAGCTAAAAATCGACCAAATATGTCTGTCTTATGAATAAGTGTGCTGATTTACGCTATAACTCGATTTTACGTTTAAACTCGCATTATAAGAAAAATAAAAAAATATAATTAAAAGAGTATTTGGACGCTACAAATGTCAAATGATCTAATATTATCAAAATAATATACTATCGAGGTTTAAACTACGCAAGTTGCAAAATTTTATTCTCGCTTTTGAAGAATTCTTTTTTATAATAGATTTTATATAGAAAAATCTATTATATTCTTTAATTGTCTAAGCAGATCAAGTTTTTTTTATCAGTATTTATAAAATACAATGTTTAATTTCCGAGAAATAAAGAGGTGCTGCTTTAGAAGACCTATGTCGGTATTGGCGACTTTCGTCTATGTTGAAAACAAGAGAGAACAAGAAGAAGCCACATGAATACAAATATTGCTGCAGTTAAACTTAATAACGCAGAGTATAATAACGCAAACAGAAAGTTGAGATACAGTTGTGGATAAAATATTTATTTGGCATAAATAGGAAACTTGTGGTTAACCATTATTTTCACAAAAAGCGTGTAACGTGTATAACCATCATACTGCGGTTACAAATATTTATATATAATATATATTTATATATTTTTTATTTTAGTATTATATATATATATAATACTAAAATAAAAAATATATTTGAGCCGCGGGTAATAAAACAATGTACTGTAACTCATGAAGAAAGATGATAAGATATAAAACTTTTGTGTTATCTTCTCGGAACATAAAAAGTTTCACGTTTCAGTCTCCGTAGCGTGACAAAACGTACCGCAATAATGCAGTAAGATTTACATTGAGCACTTTCACAAAAAGCGTTTTATTTTTCTGTGGAACAGTAGAAAGATATGATTTATACCGCTGTCTGCCGCAACTATAATGCCTATAACACCTTTTGTGAGCATTTCCAAAGTGAAGAATATCGTGCTGCCATTTATTCTACGCAATTAACGATCGCCTTGTGTTTGAAATTCAAATTCACTGCTCGTTGATGTTTTGCAACAATTGTAATGGCCCGGGTGAAACGTCACGTATAACTAACCTGGCAAATCAACAGAATCACCGTATTTAATGAAACAACGCCGCGAAACGTTCAGCGCGATTATCTTTTTCGCTTTCTCACCACGCTTTTTGTCTATGTTTCTTTTCCCTCTCTGTCTTTCTCTTTATGACCACATTTTATATAAAAATGGGGGACATTTTAAACTGTCCGTAACGACGGCGCTTCGTTTGTCCGCGGTCCCAACCGTAACATACAAACACGTATATACGTGCCCGTATATATAACTGTAGAATCGCTGTCGTTGTATTTGCGCTTTCCGCGATCGTTAATGGTCGAAACGCCCTTTCCAAAAGCGCTCGCGGACAAAGCGCGGGCAAAACTTCCGAAAGCTCACAACAGTAACCGGAAGTATGTTCCGTCGTTAGTATTTCCCGGTAGCCCGCAGGTTGCTTTAGAATACGGGGAAAAAAAACAAGAATTTCTAGCGGCAGTTCTCAATTCTGGTGGCATACCTCGGCGTGAGAAATAGGGTAAGGTTGCTGAAATCGCCCCACTTTTGACATAAAGGCTAAAACTAAGAAATTATGAGGAATATTTCCAATTTTTTTATGTCATAATAAAGTATAACATTTTTCCTTTCATATTTATTTCTTTCAGAATTTTATGTATTGTCATAATTTTTTTGATGACGATTTTTAATAGTGCGATTCGATAGCTTGGACAATCACACCACAGGTTAATATTTCTGCTTCCTGGAGCAAAGCAACACTTTTTCTAATATATTGTATATTGGATGTTGTGTATTGTATATTGTGTACTATGTATTGTGTAACGTGTATTGTGTATTGTGCATTGTGTATTGTGTATTGTGTATTGTGTATTGTGTAATATGTATTGTGTATTGTACTGAAAAAAAGTATGGTTATAACTACCAAATGTATAGTGAAATAGTATCAATGAAATATTTTATCAATATAACAAGAAAAAATTTTTTTTTACTAAATGTTGTAGTAACTTACACCAGATTTGATAAGACTTACTAAACATTTAGTAAAAAAATTTTTTTTTTTATTATATTGATAAAATATTTCATTGATACTATTTCACTATACATTTGGTACTTATAACCAGACTTTTTTTTTAGTGTATATATAATCGCGATAAAGGCAATGATGCAATTTAGGAGACTAAAGCATTTTGTAAAACTTCATTTATTTAATTTGCAAATAAGAGCACAAAAATATTTGAACTTTATTAATCTAATTTTAATAATATTATCATTACAAATTATTAAAATCTAGGTTATTTTACCTTTTTTGCAATGAATCTACGAAATGGGTTGAAAAATAGCAGCAAAGTTACTATTTTTTAAATAAATATTAATAACAAAATTTCTATTATTCTTAACATGCTAAGTACAATGAAGCATGATGACAATGCTATATAGTTCCCAAACAATCCCACAAAGAGTGTACAAATACTGTGGTTAAATTTATACGCGAGGTGGTGTAATTTAGGAGCGATATCGGCAACCTTCCCCAACATCGATATCGCGAGATGCGAGTTGGAGCCGCGTCGCTAGACGCGACTTTTAAATCGCTCGGTGATACACT
Organism: Solenopsis fugax; assembly: GCA_003595255.1. Classification (NCBI taxonomy): domain Eukaryota; kingdom Metazoa; phylum Arthropoda; class Insecta; order Hymenoptera; family Formicidae; genus Solenopsis; species Solenopsis fugax. The sequence goes on along the minus strand of QKQZ01010696.1, from coordinate 13,218 downwards.
TTCTCACGTAATATTGCGCGTCGCTAATGTACGTTACGTGTCAGAGAGGACGGTCGCTTACGGCGTGAGGATTACTCCGTACGCTCCGTACGATTGTATATTCATGGCACACGGTAGGACCGTGGGACGTGACGCTCTTACATTGTAATCCCGTAGGCACGGCGTGGCGGCGCAGCGA
>QKQZ01010696.1:0-13029 GCA_003595255.1 Solenopsis fugax | reverse complement strand
GAAAAAAAAAAAAGGTGAGGAGCCCGAGAGAAATCTGATTACATCCGCCTCCTCGCACCGCGACGCCGCCGCGCATTTACACGTCCCGACACGTCGCCGGCGCGTCAAGCATAAATCGCCCACGCACATCACGCTGTTTACTATCATTTACGCATGACTCGCTCCGGAACACGTGAACGTGTGATGCGGGAGTGATCGAGAACGAGGGGAATGAGTAGGTGACGGGGCCGCGACAGGAACATCGTGGTGGACCTTGGGTGGTGTATCGACCTGCGCGCGGTAACGGCTGCGAGGAGTCGATAGTTGCAATCTTCCGGCTGACAAACGTTGGCGAACGTTCGCTCATCGGTCAACAAATGTAATGTCGCTGGTTATATTTTTAAGCTAGGCACGCTCTGTTGCGCGGAACCACGGAAAGATAATTAATCGCAAAATTAATTATCGTAGAGCTCGCGCGAGCGCCCGCGCGTAAATTTGCATGCAGCATGTACGGCTCTACGGCGAGATTACATTAAAATATGTCTAGCAGGGGAGAAAAGTGTGACAACACGAATTTAAGACCACCGAAACGTTTAAACTCCTTTTTCTGAAAGATATATGTGAGATAATGCTTAATACGTCTATGCCGAGCTATCGACATATATATTCCTTCTTTTCATATCTGTATGTCATACTAATGGTCTTATTCTTAAATCCTTTATCGATTGCTGTGGGCGTATCATTCCCATCACTGGGGATATAGCGTACGTAATCCGATATAGTCTGTCGACTGTGTGTACGTGTGCGAGGGCACAAATACAGGCGCTTTTTCTTATACATCCCTCTTCTATTGCGAACTTCCGAGAGTGCTACTGGTAGCGGTCCACTTACACTTTTGACGTATCTCAAGTCGAATGTAATTCCATGCAAATGGTGTTTTCAGCCTCCCTCTCGCTATCTTATCTGCTTTGTCGCCTTTATCCATCCTTTTGCAAATATAGCGAGCGAAACTCTACGATTCTGACAATTTATCCGTATCTTATTTCTTGGATCAAGGCGCACAATTTCTCGTATTACGTATATTTTTATACATTCTGCGTCTCTCATATATTAAAATTTAATTTTAATAAAACTTCTCCGCTGAGAAAAGTCGCAAATAATCTCTTAAAGCGACACTCCCTTATTTCTCGAAAACTAAACATTGCATTTTATTAATACGGTAAAAACTTGATTTGCTTAGATAATTAAAGAAGTAAAAACCCAAAGTTCTTATACATTTGTGGCTCTTTTCTAAATAAAATCTATTAAAAACGAATTCTTCAAAAGCAAGAAAAAAATTTACACAGTTTGCCTTTGCAAATTGCATAGTTTAAATGATAGTATAATATTAATAATATTAGATCATTTTACATGTTTGAAGCGTCCTGAAACTATTTCATTTATATTTTTTCTCATCGAGGTGCAGCGTAAACCAGTACATCTGTCAATAAGAAAAATTAGGAAAATAAAAATTATATAAGATAGAATAAGACACAATATTAGATATATTAAGTAGGTAACCTAAATTAATCTTAATATATGTATTGTCGCGCTACATGGTGCGTCTCGTGGAACAACAGATTTGCATAAATCGATAGAAACGTTTTACATCGAAGTAAAACGCTTCCAAGAATCCTCATGTTCATTAACTTATTATTATTCTTTTACAGATGACTCATGTTGAAGGAAAAGAAAAAAAAGTAGTATTATGCCTACATCGTTAAAAACGTCATGAAATTCAATGTATTTTTAAGTTACACATTAAATTTAATGTATCTATAACTGAAAATCATGTGCATGAAATTTAGTGCACTTTTGACAACATTAAATTTACATTAAATGTGTACATTAAATGCTTTTAATATACCTGCTTGAAATTTGCTTTCGTTATATTACATTAAATTCTGCTGCCGATTTTGAGAAGAACTTAATTATTGCAAAATTTAAAACGATATTAAAAATATTGTACCTGATAGAAGACACTTTCTTTAGTTTGTACTTATGTTTCTAAAGTGTTATTTTTAATTTTTGCTTAAAAATATTCAATCCAAAAACGAAGTGATATGTTGGTACTGGCGATCATCCTCTATACTCTGTGAATTTGTTTTATCGTTATACACCGTTTTCATTATTCATTGCTGTACCGTCTTTTTGCTACTGAGTTATGAAAACCCCTGCTTTTCAGTCCATGTAAACTTTGCAAGTAAAGTGGGACATGCCAGGTGCGCACCATGGCTTTCGGTTTAACTCAAGAACTTCGTCCTGCTTGATCCTCTCCAGTCGACAGATAAAATAAAATCTTTGAATGTTTAACCAACCTAACGCAACGAGTAAATTTCATTCGAGATCCATCGGAAGTTTTACTACATCGCAACTTTGGTTACCGGAAATTCCGTTTAAAATTGGAACAGCGGTTTAAATCACCGATTACTAGAAAAGAATTTCTCCTAACGTAAATAAACTAACGTCATAAGAAATTTATCGGAACACTTGACGCACGATAAATTGCGTATTTTATAAAATTATTTTACTTTTACACATTACAATAGAAAGCTTTTAAATATAAATCTAATTGTAAGTAAAATTTTCGAAACTATTTGGCACGAATATTTAATAAAGGATTATTAAACATAATTACAGAAATTTAAGTGGAATTAAGTGGAATGCGGCTGATTCAGCACGGAATGAGAGGTCAAGTGTTTCATGAAATAACACGCTTACTCTACACTCTTGCAGAGAGACAGAGAGAGAGAGAGAGAGAGAGAGAAAGAGTGCGCGATACAAATAATATTTAAGATGTTCTGATAGGTCAATTTGTGCCCTCTTTTTGCAAGAACTTTCGTAATTATTTTCTCGCTAAGCACAAGCGTGCAAATGATCACTGAATTAATGGAAAATATACGCGAGTCTTTAAATCGTATGAAATGCAGTGTAGAGCTCCGGCTTCTCCGATTTATTCTGTTTTTCCGTATTCTACGAATTGTGTTGCATGATGGATCGTTACATCGTCCCTTTCAGCTTCATCATTTATGCGGGAATAAACGCACGCAGTTATCGACATGTGCAATTGTTAGGACGGGCGCGATACCATTTTATACGGCATGCGGGTCATATACGCAGCGCCGCGGAACACATGAAAAATGTAGGTCACTGATTTCAACGATTCTAAATCATTTATTGTACCCGCGTCGGTAAATATATACTTACGCGGCTCGCGTTATTGCACCGCCGCTGGTGATGTGTCTGTTGCAACCGTAAAGAAGAGCTGTCGTCGTCGTCGTCACGTAGATCGCGGTCGAACGACGGCGGACTCCATCATCGTAAGGAGAGGAGCTCCGGCGACGTTTCGCCGTTTCTTGCAAGTGACACGGGGAGCTGGAACGGCAGTCTCGCTACCTATATAAAACGGAAAAGCAATCAACGGGAAACGGAGGGAGAAAAATCGTCGCGCATTGAGAGTCTGCAGCCGCTGTGCGCCGTATCCCGGTGCTCCTGAATCATTCATCATGGAACGCTCGCTCGCCGATTTCGTATCGCTTCCATCGAAATTACATCTTCGGAGCGGGGCCACGATTCCAGTCTAGTCTTTTTAATTGATTCAGAATGGACGCGCCTTGATAACGTCTCTCAAATTAATTCATCGAATATAGCGTGCTCCCATCATTCGCACATCGGAAATAGGATTTATCACATCGAGAAGTTCTCCATTCCCTTCGAGCCACATAATTATTTTTATTGTTATATATTGTAATTATTTGTTATATATTATTTTATTGGACTCATAATAGCGTACCAGTCAAATGTTTTGCAACCTTATTGTTCGCCTGCGTGCACTGAAAAAAAGTCTGGTTATAACTATCAAATGTATAGTGAAATAGTATCAATGAAATATTTTATCAATATAACCAAAAATAATTTTATTTTACTAAATGTTTAGTAACTTATACCAGATTTGATAATACTTACTAAACATTTAGTAAAATAAAATTATTTTTGGTTATATTGATAAAATATTTCATTGATACTATTTCACTATACATTTTATAGTTATAACCAGACTTTTTTTTCAGTATGTATTAAAATTTTATAACTTTTCGAAAGATAATTTTAAAAATATATTCTAAACAAATATATGCACTTTTATTTTATCGGAATATTTTTGTAATTATCTCAAATTTATTCTGTATATTTACAGAAATATAGAACTATCAATAATAGATATAATTAAATTAACAATTAATAAAACAGGAAAATTTATAACTTTTCTTCACCGTTGTGATAATAAATTGATATTGACTGTGCGTACCGACGAAATTATTTGATTTCAAGATAATGATGATCAATAATGATTCCATTTGCATTTGCGCAACATGTCAGAACAAAAAGATTACTTATAATTGATTACGTCAGATCGTAATATACATTCTCTTTTGGCGTGTTTATTTTTATGAAAACATCGTATCTACCATATTTGATTGTCAACAACAAATTGCAATATAAAACTTAAATCGATCTCCACATCTCGAACTACTCATGTCAAATAAAACGAATATATTTTTCGGCATTATATTTGATACGCAATACAAATATAATCGGATGAAACAAATTTTTAATTCAAGTTATTCGTTCCGCATTATTTTTATGGAAGAAAATAAATAATCCGCATGCGGTAACCGTCGTACGCGTTATTTATTTTCTTCCATAAAAATAATGTAGAAATAATGTAATGAAATCATTGAAACTGTGTACTTTGAATTCGCAATTGTTACATCGCGTAGATATGCATTTATGTCTGTAAACGTGGTATAGCAACGACGTGCATTTTTTATATCCGCAACCTGCTAGCATAATTGTGTTATATCCCACGTTTTATGGTCTCGTGTGTGAGAAAGTATTGTCACCGCGTAGCGGCATCAATCGCGCATCACGTTTCGTGTCACGTTCTGGGAAAAACAATAAATGATAACGATCGCTGCAGTTAAGAATTTTTTCACTTCGGAACTTGCCGGTTTATGTCCCAAATTTTTATCAATACGCGTACGCTGCAATATAAATGGAAGCCGATTAAAGCTTTAACCGCAATATCCATAAATTTCAGAAAATTGAGAAAAGCGGAGAATGTATGTATGTACATGCATCTATGCATGTTTTAATTAATATTTACTACGACATGAATTAAGATTTCTATTTTTATATTAAAAGTGGCTTTCTGTTCTCCAGTAATTATTTTCGAATATTGAATCGCTCATCAAGCAAACGGTCAATATTGTATGTTCGGATCAAAGAGAAATGTGTGTGAATTAACGTTTAATTAACTTTTCAGCTGCATGGAAATTGGCGACGGTAGGCCAACTTACCATGTTGATAATTAATTCGTACAAATATGCTCCATTATATATTTTGGCTTCATCGCCAGTCACATAGGGAACACGCTTGACTCGATCAATCCGCAACAAATGCTAATTACATAATTGACTAATTATCGTAAATTAGATAAATAAATGCTTTTCGCATGGGCTATTACGTTAACCGATAAAAATATTATTCATGCCATAGTTCGGCGATCCAATTTACCGGCAAAAGCAACGATGAGATATATTTGGTTGTTCGAAGTAACGAGTAACAATAACAAAGGCAAATTCCGACCGCGAGTCATTAAAAGAAAAATCAAACAGAACAATTGAAATAAAACATTCTTTAAATTGCACGGGGTGTGCGCAACAAAAATTCGCGTCGGTTCGTTCGGAAACTTTGAAGGAACAAAGAATTAAACGGAGCGTACAAAAGCCGATCTCGATTAATCAAAATTTCCGGCGCAATTAAATCCACCCGGCGAATCTCGTGCAGTGCGGAGCAAGGAAAGAAAGAAAGAAAAAAAAAAGGCGCGCCTCGCGCGCAAACCTACGGAAGTTTCCACCAACCGGAGATGTTTCAGCGAAACGCGCGGTAACTTTCGCGCGCATAATTATCTGGCGATTCGCAAGCAATTAACGCGTAATATCGGAACAAGTTCAAAGCCCCGACTACTGGTTTACTATCAAGCTGCGAGGTATTCCCGCGAGGGCAATCTAACTCCACGTGCACGCATTCACCCGTTATCATCCCGCCTCGCGCGTTATTACGATTATAGTTGCTAATCCGTGTTTCGTGAAAGCGATTAAAGAGCAGAGTTCGCTACGACATAATTAAATGTATTAAATCCTTAATCAATAATATGAGCGCGCACGTGGTTGTTTAGATGCTAATTTAATTGTAACTGAGGGTTACTCGTAACCGCATTAAGCTGCTACCGTTTGTTGTCGTTTGCTATGTGCACTGTATCACTTTACATACGCACATCAGCCAAGAACATTTGGGACATTCACAGTAAACTCAGATAAATTTTGTGAGTAAAACAAAAATATATAAACACCATTCTGAACGTGTAAATTACTTCGCCAGAAATTATTTAATATCCAAAGTATATATATATATATATATATATATTTATTTATTTGCAAATTATTGATCAATAATTATATCACCCAGGCAAATTATAGTCAATTAAATTAATGTAAATTAATGTTCTATACGTAATTATATATTTTGCCAGAAATTATTGTAATATTGTGAAAGAAAGAAATATTATTTAATCCCAAATACACATGTATTTGTAAATTATTCATCAGTATTACAATTTCTTTTGCAAGCATTATAAAACTTGAAAGAAATAGCAGTGCTCAAATTTTTATTTGATAAATGGCACCTTTTCGCTTGAAATAGAACCAAAGAAACTTCTCTCCTGCAACTTAGCATAATGAGATTCTATTATGTACGGTAATGCGCGCGAAATAATGAAGCAAATATATAATAAAGACCATACGACTTTCATTATCTCAGAAATATGAATATGAACATTCTACCTGGAGATAGACTAACCGAAACAAGAATGAATGCTTAGCGGACTGCGTTTTCCATAAATTATTTATTATAATTGTAAATCATATCCAACAGGGACAGTTACACAAATGGAAAACATTAATCGTACCTTCAAGAACCGGAGTTGTTCCAGATGTTAACAGATGACGCGTGGCCCGAACTTTCTCCGTGACGACGATATCTATATACGCGAGCGGGAGGGTCTCGCTCGCTTGCACTTTTATAACAAAATATTAACTCACACTTACATGTGTGTGCACATACGCCGTATCTATTACTTTTTATAGTAACAATTCATTTAAGTCGCCGTTCATCAAATCAACACGTGTGTTCCTCGATTAATGTAAAAACGTGCGATTCGCAGTCGGAAATGAATCGAATCGACGGGTACACGATTATTTATAGTACAGCGATATTTACAGGTGTTGTGCTTACAAATTATACTTACAATAAAAACGTCTTAATATGACAACATTCTTTCATTTTCACATTCTCTCTGTCTCTTTCTCTCCCTTCCTATCTTTTCCTTTTCTGTTTTAGATACACTCACTCTGTCTTCATATCCGCTCCCATCCGTCTGCATACAAAACATTACGTTATTTAACGCGAAGCAACGTTACTACAGTACGTACACGAGCCACTTTTGTCGCCTGAAATAAGAGCGCGTGGAACACAGACGTATAAATGCGTATCAAGCAGCGATTTAAAATGCAAAAACGTTTCGATCGGCAAATCGGAAGATCTTTGAAACGAGATATCCCGCATCGCGATTTCCTTCTTTGTAACGAACGATCGATTCAAAGAGGAATTGTGCGTCTCGCCCGTATTTTCTGCATTACGCTGCTCATGGAGTCTTTCGCTTTCTCAAAGGAATATAAATGTAAAGATTCGCACGCGAAAGACAACTTAAACAAGGATAGAATGGTATTGCTAAAGTAATACCTAACAATTTAGCCAGATCTAAAAACAATTTTGTTAGACCATCAAAATAATTATATAAACTGTTTAAACCGATTACCAGAACGTCAAAATTTTTTGCAGCATTGCTCATCATGCTTGAGCGTTTTTCCTAATTATTTTGATGGTCCAAAAAATTATTTTCAGCTTCGTATCTAATTAAATTTTTAGATACTTTAGCAAAACCGCTCATTTCGTGAGCTCGAGCGCGTTATTAAGCTGGCAATTCCTCGTGCGCATCCGTCGCAAAGGATTGCGTACAAATACGCGAGTTTGCATGACGACGGGGTTGCGAGTACGTACGGTATTTGTGGACGCTTCCCGTTAGGTAATATCAGGCACTCCGAACAAGTTATTTCAACGAGAATAGACTAATTAATACCGAACGAGAGGTAAAGAGGCGTGATGAAACGCACGCATAAAATTTTGCAAGACCGTTCAGCGAAGTTCGCGGATTCTCCGATGATTCTCACGGCTTCGTCCAGGGATTACATACCTTCTCGACGATGAAAAATTCCTGGCTTTGGGAGTTTTTTTTGAAAAGAATAATAAATAAATTTGATATCTACTGAAAGGACATGTTTCGTTGATTGTTATTGTATAAAAATTATTTTTTAAAATGATTTTAACGTATCAAAATAAACTTTTATTAGGGTAAAGTTGCCTATTAAAGGTATATGAGATACCTTTTTTTAAAGGCTTATAATTTATTTAATTTATACCATTAACTCCTATTTTTATATCCAAATTATAGTAAATATATTTAAGTTTCATCGCCAAAAGTTAGCAATCGATAATAGTTATACTTTATTGTATATGAAATTTTTTATCAAAAAGTCGATTTTGCTAATTCAAAAAAGGTTTTCTAATATGAGATACAAAGGTTTTATTTATATAAAATATGTTTTATCGACTTGGACCTTACTAGGTTCAAATTAGGCTCTAGATTCAAAATCTAGTTGACCAATCAATAGCTCTTTCGATACTCAAAAACTTTTGTACGTAACATTTTTCTCCAAAATCTATTCTCTTCGAGATATTTTAAAGTCTCAATGCTAATGCTGAAGGCCATAATTTTCAAGCCTCATAATTCGAAAGTCCTGAATAAACAACTTTATTGTAGCATTTTGGAAAGTTCTCGAAGTCAGAATATGCAATAATAAATGGGGATTTTTGAGTGTCTCATATTATGAGTTCCACGCTTTGCAGTTTCATCAAATATTTGTTTATTTTATAATAAACAAGGTTTAAAGACTCATCTCAATAAATCTTGACAACATCCAATTTCAAAAAAAATGTTTTGTTAATGATTGCACGCATGATCTAATAATGAATTTTCTATTAAATAGATTTCATCCCAAGAGTAATAAGTTTATGATGGTACCAACCACACACACACACACATGCGTTTATTAATGTATCAGAAACCTCGCTACCTCATATTAGGAACCTATCTCAAAATAGGCGACTTTACTATACTTGTACTCTAATACTCTGTAAAATAAGAAAAATGATCTTGTAAAATGATATCATTAATACTTGACAAGCCGGATTTCTAAATTTAAAAAATTGAAAAGTTACAGCATTAAAAAAAAATATTCAATATTTTTAACAAATTTTGCGAACTTTGAATGTTTATAAAAATTGTTATAATTATAAATTGAAGAAAATAGCTCATTAAGTCTTAAGAATTGCATCTTATAAAGTGAAAACTTGTTTCATCAAAAATGATTGAAAATTATTAAAGTTATCGAGTTAAGACTTGAAAATGTGGGCTTGAGAACAGCTCTCTAATAAAAGTAAATTTAAATAAATCAAAACACAGTTTTAAAAAATAATTTTTTACACACTAGTAAAACATGTCCTTTTCGTAAATATTAAATTTATTATCCTTTTTAAAAAAATTCTCAAAAATCAGTAATTTTTTAGCATCGAGAAGGTATGTGTAGGCTCCTTAATTGAGAGCGATACCGGTGAAAAACCAGACAAGCGGAAAAATCTAAGTACGTGGAATTTCATTCGAAAATTAAAACACGATTTCGCGTATCGTGGCAAGCACTGGGCGCACCGTCGGTACATGCAAAATTCTTTGATGCATAAACGCATAACGACATTAATAGATGGAACGCGCAAGATAATAGAGAGTAGCGCGGCAGCGCCTGGAACGAGCATTTGTTACGAGCAATTGCGATAAACATTTGTTCCACGTGTCCGCACCACATCGCTTCAACATTTCATTAATGTACCATCACAGTATTATGCACATTTTACATAACGCACATTTATACACGAATAAATCCCCTGCCTCCTGACGAAATATTGCTTGCCTGCTTTTAACGGACGCCAGTCAATTCGCGGTGGAAGAGAGGAACGTGTGTAATCCGCCGCTTTACCCGTCTCGGCCTTTCAACCACCGATCGATCGATCGCCGCTCAATGAAGCGTCTTCGGTATAATTCATTCATCCCGCTAGAAACGAACGCGATGAAGTGCGAGAATAAATAAAGGCCGAGCTCGCGCTACGGCCGCGATATGATAATGAGGGGGGGTTTGTGCGGAAGAGCTCGGCGCCGCGGCCGGCGTTCTAGACGCGTGAAAAGACAGATCGGCGGCGAATTCAGCGGGCGAAGGAGAGAATCGGTCGTGCCGACGGCAGCTCGGAATAATAGAGAAACGCGAGGCAAGCGTGAAAAACTGTATAAGCGGCACTTCTTATAACGTATTTACACGGGGTCTAATTTGCATTTCAGAGACGGGGATGCTTGCGGGGGCGCGTGCGATTTGCATCTTGTCATGTAAATACGGACTGGATAAGCCGGGAACGTTATCAGACCGCCGTCATCTCGCCGCTAAGCAGAAACGCGAAACGATCTCCCAGGCGAAATTATTTTTCTAATTCAACGAAATATATTAATGCAACACGCGCGGCATACAACTGTAACGCGTCCCTCGGGCGCGGGACGAATTTTAAAGCGACATCGATCGCTCCGCCGCTGAAATACTCGTATATCGGCGGTGTCTTTATGCGCAACACGCGATATATTATTAATGGAGAGTGTGTGCATTTTCTGGAAACGGTATCGTCTCTGGTCGAAGGAACGTCGAAGGAACGTCGAAGGAACGAGGAATCTCGCGGGGGACGAATTAAGAACGATATTATCGGCGTGTCTCGACGAGAATAGGAGAACGAAAATAACGCGTAGAGCAGGAATAAAGTAGATATTTCAAATAAAAGCGAGAGCGGCGCGAGCGTTCCCGAGTTTCCAACGCCTCGAGACGCATAAATGTTACACGACGCTATTTGCATAAATGCAAGGCGCCACCGCTGAATTCCGCGGCGAGGGGATTCCCGCACAAAAGAAAACCGCTGGGTCTCGCGGGGCAAGCGCCCAGCCTCGTTGTGGAAAGTGGAAGAATAATAACGAAGAAGAGCCATTCTCGCTGATGAGAGGATCTTCTTCCGGCCCCGCCACAGCTTTGCGGTAAACCTTAATTAACGCGGACCAATTAAGAAAAAAAGAAAAAAAAAACAGAAAACACGCGCGTGCGCCCACGAGGCTAACGTAATTGCATCTTGACCGCGAAGAGACTCGCTTTCCGAAGCTTTTAGTTTTCGCTGAGCGTAGTAGCGCGATGATAACCCTCGGGAATTATATTTTCTGTTGGCACTCGATTACACGTTCGGCTACACAGCTACGATTCGAATCGCCGATTCGCGGAAATCGAGCCGTGTTTCTATCGATGTTGCACGTGATAGTATTGCTGGTATCGAGAGCTTTTAAATTCGGTACTTCTCCACGCGAAATATGCTAGAGACAACTACAGAGACGATAAATTAGAAATTAATTAATCATTAATTATTAAATCTATTGAAATAAATAGATCACTCTTCGTGTAATTCATCAAAAGTTTAATAACGAAAAAATTTTTTAATAATGAAAACAAGTCATTATGAGAAATGTAGAATTTATAGATAAAGAGTAACATATCGATTATACGAAATGAATTCCTGGAAGGAAATAATTCTTTTCAATGACTGATAATCTCTCTCCCGCTGGAGTGATCCGTTTATCACATTCATTCATACAAGAGAACGAAGAGAGTAAAAAGAAATGGATGGATGGATGAAAAAGAGATCTCGAGAAATTGTTGACGAGAAACATATTTATATTAAAAGAAAAAAACACATGCGTCATTAATCTAACGAATCTTCCTCGCAAAAAATTTTAATTTTTCTTCCAGAGACGCAAAAATAAAACACGAACTGTAGTATTAGATCTCTCTCTCTCTCTCTCTCTCTCTCTCTCTTATGGAAAAATATATACATAAAATATATAAAAAAAGAAATGTTAATATTTATCTAAAAGAACATGTGTTTGATGTGCATACGTGTGTGCTTGTCTAGTATATGCGAGTGAGCGCGTATCTTCTCGCACGGGTTATTCAGATTCGCATATATTTTTCGTCTTGATGGACAGCGATGAAAAATCAATCCGCGAGAATGATATATGTCCCCCGATATGATCGCGCTCCCGCATGAGATTGTGTCAAATTGTGTCAAATCATTGAAGATGTTCTCAGACGACTTCGAAGTATTACCTAACCCCTTTAGTCTTGGCCTAGTCTCTTAAAGATAACGATCAGTGTGGGCGTTATTGCGTTAACGACCTCGCTGATGTGTCGAAAATGCGACTCCGCGTCGCCGGATGCTCGCGAGATCGATTTGTCATAACGACACTGTACGTGTATGCGTGTGTAAGTTCAGGGGGATTACGACTTACCGAACGACGTACAAACAAACAACGAGAACGGGCTTGCTGGAGCTCGGATTTGTCGTACATACACTACGGGGGGCAGTTGAGTGAAATTGCATTAAATTACGGCTCGCGATACAAATAATAACAGTCTGGTCATGTGTGATACGCAATCTAATTGGAAATGGAATCTTAATTTAATTCCTACTACTAAGTAGGTAAGTATACTACCGTGTTCAGCTAAAATCAGAAAATACTTCGAGAAAACGTAAAGTTATAAAAAATATATAATTATATTAAAAGTATATAATAACAACAAAAAATAGAAAATTATAAGAAATGTTATATATATATATATATAACATTTCTTATAAGTCTTATAT
>QKQZ01010693.1:0-57163 GCA_003595255.1 Solenopsis fugax | reverse complement strand
CGTGCGCTCTTTCTCGTCGTCTGTTTCTTCTTCTTGTTCATCTTCTTCTTCTCTTCTTCTACCTTCGTTTTTCTCCGCGCGAGCCTCGTCGCTCCGAACAGACCTTCTTATTCGTTCGTTCGCCCTAACTTTTACGAGCGTCTTCCAGCGAGAGAGTTCCGTAATTGCCTCTTTAGCGGTATCCCTGGTACTTCTTGGTCCGGACCGAGGAGGCATCGGGAGATAGAGTCGAGTGGCTTCTCTTTCCCGTCCTCCCACCTTCATCTTCTACTGTCTCTGTGTGTTCCTCCCTAGTCATCTCTCGACCAGCCTTCTCGCGCCTCGCTTTACTTTCGTAGGTATGTCGCGAAACGTGAAAAGCGACGTTATTGCGAGAACTTTGTATCTCGCTTGACATCGTTGAAGTTGCATCGCGATGATGCGATGGCGGTTCGCTCGCAGCGACGACGCTGATAAAATCGAGAGCGAAAGATGATGGAGCCTCGGAAACTTTCGATGCCCGACCTTCGAGACGCGCATGACGGCACCGATATATAGTATAGATGCTTCGTAAGTGCAATAATTCAAGTTGCAAAATTGCAAAATTGTATGTGAACTTATTTAGAACATAACTCAAAAGAAAATAAAAAATAAAATGTAGACAATTAAAAACGGATGTTAGCTTTATGTGAGTGTGTGTGCTCTAAATATAAAATAGAAATAGAAATTATAAAACTTCCTTACGAATGTATAGTGGCTAAGAAATGAATATTACGTTTAGGCAATTGATCTTTAGTTACGACTTGTATCTTTATCATGGATTTAAATCAATTCGCGGTAAACCATAGGTATACTCGAGTAAAAAAAATCAACCGCGAGAGAGAAAGAGAGAGAGAAATCGGACAAACGGGTACATAAAATCCTAATCGAAGAAGGCTAGAGATTGAATCCTCTGCGAGGGAGTCAAGCGGAAAAAAGAAAGAGAGACGGACATACGACGCGTGCTCGACTTTGGCATCTTGCTGTCATAATCGAGTAACACTCCACGCGTCAGCGATACGGTGCAGCATCCAGGCCGAAGGCGCCATTGCCGATAGGGGCTGGAGTGTCGGCGAACAAGTAAAGAGGAGAAAGAGGGTGGAGGAAGATGGCGGGTGCAAAGAGCGAGGAGTGTATGCACTTTCTCGAAGCACCCACTCGTCTCTCCACGTCGACGCGACTCCGCCCGTCCTGCACGTTCCACTCCCGTTCCATTCCCGTGGCACCCGCGCGATGTGCTTTTAACGCTCGAGTGTCCGCGAGTTGTCCACGAGAGCCTTTCTTTTCTTTTCCTTCCCCAGTTTCATGTTACCATGAATCATGAAACGCTCGCGAATCAATCTCATCTTTCCGCACACCGATCGCGATTTCAGTTCCGAGTAAACACAACACTCACGTCTTGTACAAAACGGCGTCTTCATGATCGACTCGATACTTTCATGTTATTGTAATAAGAGGGATATAAAAAATAACGAACTACAGAAAGTAGGTCGAATGAGAAACGGAAAAGAAAAATAATTCATTAGCTAGAAGATTTCATAGACTCTTTGAGATTATTTTTAAAAGTATATTTAATTCTAATACATATTCGAAATGTTATTACACGTATTATTTTCAAGAAATTAAAATGAGGATTACGATAAGTTATAAATAAAAAATTAAGTCGTACATAAAATTATAAAACTCTCTTACTATAAGAAGTTTTCAAAGATTTTAGATTATTTTTTTTCTAAATAAAGTTCAAACCTCTCTTGTTATTTGAAAATTCCTTTGCTCTATTTATCTTACGTCTGTATTAGATAAGCTTTGTAATATATTCTGCAAGTACAAATTTATATTTTAGCAAAATTTTAAACCAAACTCTAGTTATTAAAAAATTTATATCTTTAATAATTCCAAAAAGAGACATATTATCCGATTATATTATTAAGTATAAGATTAAGATAATAACTTTCGTATTACGTAAATAATAAATCTCAGAGATAATAATAGAAACTGTAGTATAGGATATTCGATAATAACAGAGGAATAAGGAATATCTTCAGAAATTCAAATAGCGTAATAAGTCGTTCGATAATGATGTATTCGACAAATAACGTAACACAAAATGCTTAGGCCCTGCGAGGAAGTATCAGCGAGATAATATTGTGCCATTTCCTTTTACGCGAGCGTCTCCAAGTGGGACGATAATATGTTGTGCAACGACGGACCCCGGAGCAGAGGAGAGGTTGTCTTCATTGGCATAACAAATTTCAAGTGCCCGAGGTGAAAATTGTCAATTGTCGTGAATGTGACCGGCGTACCGCACAGCGTTTATAACTAGTTGGCTCGCATACTGCCTAAACAATCTCAATAAATCCCTTAATTTAAATAGCAAATGATGTTTACAGCAAACCTATCGCGCTAACCATTGTGAATTGTATGCAACTTTTATCGCAAACTTCGTAACAATCAAATCCAAGAATTATTGAAAGATCTTTCGTTATCTCTTCGCGAGCTTAAAATGGATCCATTTATGCTCTTCGACAGCAACCAAACACTGATAGTGCATTATCAATTATACTTTGAGCACTCTTATCGGCAATCACGAGAATGTTCCTCTCTTCAATTAACCAATCGACGAAAAATGGTAGAACGTGTATCGGAAGAAACGAAATATTCACATCGATGACAATAATGTAATTATATTAATTTACAATTTAAAATTGTATTAATAATCACACGCAAAGAGAAAATTAATTAGTGCAAAATTTGATCGTGACTGCTGGATTAAGCCAGTATTTCGTTGAAACTTTTTTTCTATTTTCCTTTTAAAAATTACTTCAGCCTCTAAATAATTGGCGATTCGCATCAGAGATTCGCCATCATAAATCGTCGATAACGGAAGGCTTGATTCGGTTGTCCAACGTAATAAAATAAGGGCAAAAGAGCGGCTCGCACGAAGCCGCATCCTTCCGCCAGTATCCTGACGGAGAGAGGACGAACAGGATCGCGGAAAATATTTCTCGCGATATGGGAACTCGAATTTATCACAAACGCACTGCGTTTTAACGGTTAGCGCCTTTAAAAGGAAATTACATCCAAAGTAATATCCGCCGTGGCGCGTATTGAATTCGGCGCGTTTCATTACCATTACGTGATTTAAATTTATTATCGGCCGCGATCATCGTCGGACTTTAAAATCGTCGCGTCAATCCGGCGACGCGCATCCGACGCACCGACGCGCTTATCCGCTCTTCTCTGTAATCCGCATTGATAATTATGCGTGTAATAATAATTATATATCATCAATGTAATAATTTGGTAACATAAAATTAAAAGTCTAAAAGTACGAATTAGATCAACGAAAAGAATCAAATCGATTACGATACATCTTATCATAAAATATCTTGATATATAAAATTAATGATTCTGTTATGCACTGAGAAACTACATGTACATTAATCATCTACATAACAATTATTCTATTAACAAATTTATTTTTAAGTTACGATTAAAAAAAAAGTTTTTACTTATTAAAAATAAAATAAGAAATATGTTTCAAAATATATGTAACATAAATAAAAGATAGTACACTGTAAAAAAAAGTCTGGTTATAACTACCAAATGTATAGTGAAATAATATCAATTAAATATTTTGTCAATATAACCAAAAATAATTTTATTTTATTAAATGTTTAATAAATATTATCAAATCTGGTATAAGTTACTAAATATTTAGAAAAGTAAAATTATTTTTGGTTACATTGACCAAATATTTAATTGATACTATTTCACTATACATTTGGTAATTATAACTAGTCTTTTTTTTCAGTGTATAATGCATATAAGATGTAAAGAATTCTGCAATAAAATTGATTGGACAAGAAAGAAATCTCTTCTATCGTCATATGAAAATTCCTCGAAATATATGCATCGCTTATTCTTTGATGCAATCGAGACGCTATGTCGGTTCAAAAAGCTGGCTGTAATGATCGATACACGAGAGAGGAAATTCGATATCGTTCAGTCTATTCCGTTGACGTATAGTCTTCGGAAAAGGCCCCACACGTACCTGCTGACATTGCATATTGCGACAATGAACCGGCGATGCTCACCTGGCTTTTTCGATGAGATCGCCGAACAATACTCTCGCGTCAGGTACTCTTACAACACCTTATCCGGTTGCTAGTTTTAAACCATTCAAAGATAGAATAACTATAGAGACTCCCAAAAAAGTATACATCAGCTATGAAGAGTTATATTTAAGCCAAACGCGTTATATTTAAAATCTTTCAATATACTTCATAAGTCAAATATAGAAAAGAATAAAATCATAAATTGAAGATAAAACTAAATAATATTATAAAGGAATGAAAATATCTAAAGTCGTGTAAAAATCATTATTTTTCGAGATTAATTAAGCTTTCTAAAATTATTGTACAGCTATATTTAGTTTATTTATGGTTCATTATGTAATTTTACTTAAAAAAAGTTAAAATTCTTCTGTGCCACAGCACGTTCTCACATAGCTAAATCTGTCGTCAATTTCTTTCCAGTTAAATTACCCTGGCATAAGCTCTTTAACAACGTATATCCTCTACATCTATTAATTTCAGGTGTCACATGCGTCGTATCTAGTTGAAAGATAAATGAAGTACATGCAGCCGCGTTCCTATCTACGGTACAATATTTAGATAACTGTTCGCTTCAAGATGTCACGACTTACGAGCGGCCAGGAAGTCACCGCTGGGATGACGTTTCCAAGATGATCTCGCCAAGACGAAGAGGCGTAACAGTCCGCGCGATTGTAGAGTCGCGTTGCTCTCTTGGCTCTTTCATCGGGACGCGACAAACTCGCGCGACCGTTTTCTCTCAATGTTTCCGGCAACGCAGCAACGCGCGCGTTCCGGACCGATAAATAAGCGCTGAATAGTCTCCGCTTCGGCCGCGAAGGATAGGCGCCTTTCTCCGCGAGATATGATTGATCGCGCATCGGTCTTTTGCGTGCGTGCGCGCGAGAGTGCTCTTTCACTCGCAGATAACGCACGCCCGGTAATATTATTATATATTTCAACGTATATGTATACGGCGGCGGTGATTCCGTCGACGACTATCGACAGACACTTTGAATCGGTCGCTGCCTGGCTGGAAAGCGCCGCGACATAATAAGCCTATTGTAAGGAGTTCGATCCACGCGCCGCACGGACAATCCTTTTCCTCTCCGCCTGCATGAGACTGCGCCGCGTCGCGCGGGGAATCGATCATGTTCGAGATACAAGCAAACTCGACCGCGAGTAGTACGCTCGACCATCAGTTTAAATCAATCTTTCAGTTTTCCACGATAGCGAAAGGACACGCGACCACCGCGTGTCGTCGCGGAGCGACGATCCAGAAAGGAGCGTCCCGCCGATGCACCGCGACAATCGCGATGATCTCCGCTACCTGTCCGAATGATCTCGCGAGACACTGTCTCATCTGAATCGTATTGCAGTAAGTACATTACGATATTGGTCGGCAGTGCTCTCAGATCGAACGGATCGGTCGGCGGGCAGGAAGATAAGAAGAAGACAATGAGGATGATCGAGAACGCGAGTATATATACGCGAGAGCGTGCCGTAAGGATAAAGCGATGATAGGGGGNGGGCAGAGAAAAGAACGCGGACGGGGAGCTCGTAACCGTGCCGCAGCTATTTCTGAATCTTTAGTCGGTTTACAAGTAGCGGGGTCACGGGCCGCCCCATAAAGAAGCATGACTTACATTGCTGCTATGTGGGCGCGCACCACGAAAGTCTGCCATCTATCTCCAAGGCTCGCCCAACCTCCCGCCTTTGGATGCCCATCCGTTGTTCCGCCGTTCTCTGGAAGAAAGGAAGGTGGAGGATCAGTGCAAGAAGTCTGGGCTTTCGCCGAACGGAGGAATAGAGAAAGAGAGAGAACAGTCTGGCCCCCCAACCCCGGCATAGCATCGTCGTCGCGACCGACGCATAGATAGTAAACGACCCCGCCGATCCCTTACGTGAAATCCTCGTCGATTTACGCCACCTCCTGGTGAATGCAATCGATTCGTTTTATGTAAAGTTACGCTATTGTAAATATGGAATAAGAATTAATGATGCGCGAATTTTTTGCGTAACACACACAGAAGAGAAGATTTTTTATTTTGTCTTACTTAACGCAAAAATAAAATTGTTTATTATTCAGCAGGGCAGCTATAATATATACGGTATACATACACAGAAAAAAATGACTTAATTCAACATGAATCAAAAAAATGACTATCAAATCAACAATTCATTGTTTCATATATAAGCAAGAATATAAAATCTTCTTGGAAGAATTTGATAATCTTGATCAGACATAATTTGCTTACATGAAGAAACAAAATTTCTTTACATTAGCAAATTATGTCTCTTTGAGATTATAAATTCTTCCAAGAAGATTTTATATTCTTGCTTATATATGAAACAATGAATTGTTGATTTGATACTAATTTTTTTTTCTGTGTAAGAGACAAAATTCTGATTTATCTGAAAGTCACATAAATGAAATATAAAAGCGCAATATATTTCTAATATCAGGATAACACATTTCTGATATCGTAAATGTCAAAACAATAGATATTTGCTATCTGTAATTTTAACATTTGTAACATAAGATTTCGAAGAATATATTATAGATATAAAATATTATTGAACAAAAATTAGCGATCAAATTTATGACACTAATTTCTGTTTGAAAAGTTAAAAAAATATAATTTTCAGAAAGATAAGTAAAGTCATAGTTTGTTTGCTAGTTGATATCTTTCAGACTCACAGTGACTTGCAATTCAAAGTCATTCGCGCGAGAAGCGAGAGCAAGAAAACGTGTACGCGAAGAACGAAAGACAAATAGGCAGAGCGCACAAGGAACGTCTCCTCGGTCAATAGTCCAAGCTACGTGCGAGGGAAGAAACGCCTATCTCGAGTTCCGTAGCCACGCCGTCTGGGTGGCGAGAGACAGAATGAGAAAGACAGAGAGAGAGAAAGAAAGAAGAGAGGCGAAGAAAAAAGGCGCGAGGAGACAAAACGGGGATCCTCTCTCGTGGCGCGGACGCCGCGCGCGACTATAAGGAAGAACCTCTTAATCGGGGACCCGGACCTCTGCAGGGCACCGAGGTCTTACCCTCGTGGCTCACCCAGCGGCACGGTGTATCTCGACAAGGCTGACCCCCAACCCCACCACACGCCGTCACCCACGGGCCATCATCGTCGATCACCAGCGGAAGAGGAACGCGCCTCCAGGCGCTTCTCGGTTCACTTCCCATCGGCTTTGCCCCGCATTCGTGTAATCAGCCGACGATGACCCTTTAGTGCCCAGAGCATGTATACCCAAGGCAGCCAGATGATCGCTCGTGCGTCGCGCGAGCAGACTCGTGCTGTCTCTCCTCTCTCGATTAAGCGCCAGATGCAACTCACGCGACTTCGAGATGCAACGTGTGCATCGTATGCTTTCAAGAAGTCTATCGAGTAATAGCGGCAGTTAGCAATCTGTTATTTACAAACATTTTTTTAATCAACGAACGTAGAGATATGTGAGAATCTTGGATGAAAAATTCGATTAAGAGAAATAAAACTAATATGAAATTAAGATTCTTTTCAATATTTATACTAATTGTGAAATAAAAATTAATGAAGTAAAGTAAATAAAAGATTCATTCATGGCTTTCTTCTTACACTAGAATTTAATCTAGAAATAATGTGGTACATTCACTAAAATTTAATTAAAATATATCATTTCTGAAGCATTCGTTTCTTAAGGAAGATAATAGGGGAAAAACTAATTAAAATCTGTTTTCATATCTATAATGAAATGTTCATAACATGAATATATTCTTTCTCATTTCCTTAATACATATTTGAACAGCATATATCTAATCTTTATTATATCACGAATTTCACAAAAAATCTATTGACAATATTCGTCTGTTGCGTACCGTCTCGTGGCTTGCAATGGCTTCACCATTTGGAAAAGTTTTGCGATCCTTTTTCACAGGTACCATTGATGGCACGCGGTTTCGCAGATCGAAACTCCGTCACTAATTCTGCCAGCTTATTTCTTTTCCTGAATCCCTTTTACCGTTTTTTTCCGAGTCGGCCGCGAGGGTGGAATCCCATCTACTCCTGTCGCAACTATCTAGACCATGCGAGACTCCGTGTCAGTTTTTTAATCCTGTGCCGACGTGGACGACTTTTTTCTTCCAACTAATTCTATACCGAAGCCGCCCCCTCCCCCTACCCCTCCGGTCTCATTCCTTTAACTCTCTTCTTCCGGCCTGCGATGGTCACATAAATATCTCGTGGAAGATGTCCGTGGTACGTAATAAAATATGCTGGTCGCATCGTAAATTCCGACCGAACATAGGTATTTGCAAACTGGTGGGCTAAGCGAAGCACTATTTCATCGAAACAACTACGTCGCGACGTGATCAATATGGACAAGAAATCGTCGAGACAATCGACATTCATTTATTATCACGAACAATTTGATTATTTGTTCAGTATATAATTATCTCCTCTGAGATGAGAGGCTAAATTTTAGCGATATAAAATATAATCCTGCGTAGTGTACAATTTTGTTTATATGTAAAGTTTAAAAAATGTGAATAAAAGACGATACTTCAATTTAATAAAAATTTCCAAGTTTTTAATAAATATTAATTAATAGTTATTAAAAAATTGACGGAATACATGTATATTTCATTAAAGACATTAATTTCAAGCTATTTTTCAAATTAAAATTTTTAGATGCTTGATAATTATGAAATTAATTACAGATAAATTTGCCCAATTAGAAAAGAAAACAAGTTAAAGCCATTTCGATAAACGATAATAATTCCTATCTACTAATTTTCATCATCTTCCAATTTTCTTCTCATTGTTATATACTCATCGCTATTTAGGCGCGACCATTTTCCCCAATATCACGCGATCCTCTATAACACGAGAATTACAGGAAAGTGCCACAAGTAGAGAAAGAGAGAGAAACAACTGTTCGGTGGCACGGTCCGGTAGATGCACAATGTACCAGAGGGACCACGAAGACAACAAATCCATCATCTCCGGTGGGAGAGAGGCTGAAAGGGCTCCACCACGGTAGCGCACTCTGTGTAATTGTTGCCCCGGCCCCCGGTGGCCCGGTCTCTACCCCCATGCCATCCCTGATGGGCTGCCACTCTCTCTCTCTCTCTTTCTCTCCTTTTCTCATCATTGCTATCGTCATTGTCGTAGCTTCATTCCTCGTGATATTTCAACAACTACTACGTTTATATATATTACCAAGTTTTACACAAACGTTTAAAATATAACCTGTGAGACAGGGATAGGCTACTAAGAAGGAAAGCGAGGGAGAATAGTAAGGAGGGGATTAAAGGGGTATTGGAGATGTGGCGGTGTGTTGCGGTGTACCGGTGTTCCATTGTTCATCCACCACAACTCGTGCGGCTTCGGGTCTCTCAGTTGGACCTCTCATTCTCCCTACACCCCCGCGTCCCTTCCCCCGGCCATTCTTTCCTCTTTCTCTCGCATTTACATCGGGCATTACGTATGTGCCTTCGCGCGATGACACGGGCCATTGAATACCCGACTTTCGTGCGCTCTTCACTCTTCTTCCCCCGTTCTCTTCTTCCACCCTCATACGGATCGACTCTCCTCTCGACCAACCCTCTTCCCTTTCTCTCTCACTTTGACTCTCCGCTCGCGAATAAACGAACGCAAAAGAAGTATCTCTGAACGAGCGGTACCTGCGGACACTATGGAGTTTCCCTGTTATTAGCATCCACTCTGTCTCTCAGTGCGCGGCCACGAAGCGAAAGCCGAGCGGTCATTATGGAGATTGAAACACAGTTCGAGTGATGCGTTCGTTCGTCCCTTTTCCCTTCTTCGTTCGTCTACCTCGTTCCCATTCTCATTCTCGTTTGCTCATTCGAGGTCGCGTAATGATGTGAACACATAAAATCGCGCGGCGAACGATGCGAAAAATGCTCCTCAATAACGTTTTACGTCAGTTTTTGGATAAACTTCAAGCAATTCTTTAAAAATTATTAAAAGGTTTTAAGCATTGTATGAATTTAAGATTGTCCATACCTTAAAATTTTATAATTAAGTATTATGTCAAAGTAAGAAAATAATAAAATAATATCGTATTTAATAATAAATATAATAATAGTAACTTAATAACTAATGCAAGTCGTTTTATCGTCAGTACAAAATTTATCTCATTATAAAAAATTTAATTATCGAATATATTTCTGAGAATGGAGAAAAATCTTAAAGGACTTGATATCTTCGCAGTTCAAAACCCTCCACTTTAGAACTGAATTTGAAAGAATTTTGACTTCTTCATAGCTGTTTTGAAACAGCTGACATATTCATGCTTAGTTTCTTGACGGCATAAACATGATGATTTACGCGACGTCCGATGGTTATCCGATAACTCATCCTATGCGAATGCGTGGATGGAATATGTGGAGTCTCGTAATCCGTCAGCGACGGTTGCGGCAATACAACGAGAGCCGTCATTAGTCAAGAATGCGTTGACTACAGTGCCCATTCTAGCATTGCGTATCATAATAGCTCTGCGTTATTCGCATGCATTATCATCATTTGTAAAAGCAAAATCTTTCTGCTAATAACAAAAATCGTACGCATTAACTATCGTATGTGCATAATAATATAAAATATAGTGGTTTAATATATTCAAGTAGAAAATTGCTTTGTTTTTTCAATAATAATAGAACAATTAATTCGATAAGATATAGAAAAAAAGAAAGTATTGCTATTTTGAACACAAGTACACACGAATAAAAAACACAAAATGTTTATAAAATATTTTAGACAATAAAACTGATCTTTCTTATCGATGCACTCGACTAAAGAAATGAATAAATAGTTATTCGTAAAACAAGAGAATATCTTGTCTGCGATAGTTGCACTCTCGTGAATCCTAATTTAGACAGCCTCAATTTCAAATTGTCCTATATCTCAGAAGACGCAGTTAATGGAAATGACATTCATAGGAACTGCGACTTTCTAAGAAGGCAACACTGCAAAGAAGTCATAGTTTTAGAAGTTACTGTCTCGAGAATCGTTACGGAAATAATGTAATGTCGCAATCTCGCGAAATATGGTTTACGAAACTCATCCGGCTTGCATACCTAAAGAAGTACTTAAACAGAAGCTCAATTCCTAAAATCCCAAAGAATTCGCAATTTCATGACTGACAATGCAATTCCTTGGCGGCGCGGCGCACGCGAGTTGCACTTTCGCTATATATTTTTAATCTAAACAGTTTCGCTATCACGAGACTTGCAATTTCAGAAGTCGCAGTTTCGAGAACAGACACGTGTCCCACGTCTGGGCCTTGCACGCGCGAGAGGGACCCGTCGTGCCCGTGACAGCCTAAGGATCCTTCCCCGGGCTTGGACATGCAATTAACCGCCGGCTACACTTCTCCGGGGCGAGCGGGGCGAGAGAGCAGCGATTCTCAACTGACTAATTCGCGGTGCGATATTGGATCCGGATAGTCAGGGTATCTTACCTTCGGGGCCTTTTCGCCACTCGGGAGAGACACGGCCGGTGCTTCGAGCCGCGCCAAGATACCCATCCCCATAAAAGCTTCCATGCATGTCAAGCATTATACGACCACGTTACTATTAAATACGTCAAAGCCCCGTATGTTTATTGCATATTGGATGCCGTGCACTTCGGCTCGCCCTGCCGGTCCTCGTAACCCGAACCGATCGCCATTGTCGGTAAGGGACTCGTCTCTCGTGAGCTCTCTCGGACTCGCTCTCTCTCTCTCTCTCTCTCTCTTTCTTTTTCTCGCTCTCTCTTTCCTCCTCTCGCCATCAACGTCCTTTGCCTCCAGCCCACCGACCCTTCGTTCACCGCCTCGACGGAAATGACCTCGGTGCTGTCTCCGTGCGTCTGCTGCGACGACCGACCGTCCACGATCTCGCACGTCGATGCATCGATAGGAGTCGCGGGATGCGTTGTAAATTATTCCGCAGTGCTCGGTCGGCGTCAATCTGTGTCAAAACGTTCATGTTTCGCTTACCTCGTAACAAACTAAATACCTATACCTTTCAAGAAAAAAGAATTATATCCAGAATGTATTGTCATTATTTTTTTTAGTATTCTTTTAGAGCAAATTTATTTAGAAACTCAATTTCTCGTCATAATGTACTGAAAAAAAAAACTAGTTATAACTACCAAATGTATAGTAAAATAGTATCAATTAAATATTTGGTCAATGTAACCAAAAATAATTTTACTTTTCTAAATATTTAGTAACTTATATCAGATTTGATAATACTTATTAAACATTTAGTAAAATAAAATTATTTTTGATTATATTGACAAAATATTTAATTGATACTATTTCACTATACATTTGGTAGTTATAACCAGACTTTTTTTTTGTGTGTGAAAGTATTAAAATATATCAGTTTTTGTGAAAACGCATGTTTCCTGGAGATAATACTTTTCAATCTTAAATCTTAGAATCTCGGAGCAATGTCAATTTTGTATAAAATGATATTGCAGACTCTTTTTTTGGAATGTGTAAACTTCAAGAAAGCACTTATTCAAGACTTTTATTCAAAGTTTTCTTTTCCGCCCGAATATGTAACTAGAGGACGACAATCTCGCTTTCTCTCCGTCAATTCGAGATATCTCGATGAAACGCGGGATCCACGGACACTCCGTCATTGGACATAGCCACGGGGTTTGACCGAAAAAACGCTCAAGTCCGCCCTTATTATTCAGGATTTCGGGCCGTTCGACGGAGATACGGTGAATTATGCATGGTCAGTCCCGCGGCGTCGCGCCGCGCCGCGCCGCGCCGGCTTTTTCCCATGCATGCTATGCATATGCCGGGGTGATAGATGGATGTGTCAATTTCATCGGAGCTCGGTATCGATACCAGGGTTATCTTCATCGACTCGAAGATTACGATACGCGCATCTAGACACGAGCGGCCGAGTCATTTTCCTCGGAGCGATAAATCTACCGCCAACACCGATATAGCCAAAGCTGGCGCTGAATCCGCAACCATGAACGAATCGACCATTGAACGTCGTTATCCTACTCGGACATTTTTTGCCGCGCGTAACGCATCGTCGATTCCGCGGAGAGCAAGTAAGTTACCATTCGTTATGAGATCTGCGTTATCGTAAAAAAATCGAGAATGCAGCATGATTGCGTTTTATTAATTCGTTGAATATTATGCAAACCGACTACACTGAGAGAAATGTTTGGTAAAATCAACCAAAGTTTGGTTGAATCAAATGAATTTTATAGTGATAGTTACTAAATATATGGTTGTTTTGACCAAACAATTTGTAGCCTTAACCAAATAATTATTTTCCTACAACAAATTACAAAAAGTTTTGTTAAATGTAACTAAGTTTTTGGTACCAGTAACTATAAAATTCATTTGATCACTATTCTACCAAACGATTTCTCTCAGTGTAAACATTTGTTGATTACATCAATCGATTCAAATAAGTATAAATTTAGAAACAACTGGATACATCTCTTTGTGGATTATTACTATGAATCAGAATGAGAAAAACGCAAAATTCAGACTAATACTTTTAGTACATTTGGACATGTTCAAATTTTATGATGAAATTATA
Source organism: Solenopsis fugax (assembly GCA_003595255.1). Classification (NCBI taxonomy): domain Eukaryota; kingdom Metazoa; phylum Arthropoda; class Insecta; order Hymenoptera; family Formicidae; genus Solenopsis; species Solenopsis fugax. The sequence continues at coordinate 43,488 of QKQZ01010693.1, read as the reverse complement.
GTTACTCGAGAGTTAAAGTCCAAAATCTGTTTATATCAGCTTCTGACACAAGTGAAAGAGTGTGAAAGTTTAGTCTCTCGGCGCATCTGATTTTCAAGACATAAATCGCGTGCGCGACTTCAGGACGCTACTTCAGGACGAGTAGAACGATCTGTGTAGAGCGAGCGAGGGGGCCGTCCCCCTTCTTCCTCGAGACCACTATCGTAAAGTCGAAGCTTTATCACCTGCCGTCATCCGCCCGCGACGTAGATGAAAATCTCCCCTACCTCGGCAGGTTTTTTTCAAAGGTCGTGACTACTTGTTAAACGTCGTCCGCCGGCTCTCCACTTACGCACGGCACTTACGATAGCATCGATGCCGCCGACCGGCTGATCTTGGTTTCATTTAATTTTTCTATTAAAATGCGTTTTTCTGTCGATTTCCCGGTGAGTTTTCAATCGCTTGCTTTCATTAATTCAACCGAACTAAAATTATATCGACAGATAAAACTGTTTTCGAGAGTAAAACTCGAAAGTAAAACACTTTTCTAATAAAGAAACGCGAATAAAAATTTCATCATCACTTTATTAATATTAAAATATCTTTTTGAGTTCCTCACTTTTCCTTTTTATTTAATAAAAAAAATATAAATATTCTGACGTGTAACTACCGTAAAGTTGATTTAGCACGTATTTTGTCAATAAATGTAAATATAACAGCATACATTTGACACATGAAGGCTTTATTTAGTGACAAGAGGTGCACTCTCCAACTTGGCATATTTCGTTATGGAAATGTTTCAAACTTATGAATACTGGCAACGGCCGTGCGAAACTCTTCTCTCTCTTTTGCTCTCTTTTCCTCTCCTCTTTCTTCGTATTACTATAAACGCTCGGTTGAACGCGTCAACGCGGATTACAGCACGCCCAAAACACAATGACAAGCTCCTCGAAACCCTGCAACGAGGTCGGGTCACTCATTGGATGAACCCTGCAAAGGGCGCGCGGTATTCTCAGTACAAAGTATTCCTCGTGCGGAATATTCAATGGAGCAAAAGAAATTAGAGCAGGGCGAAACCGACCGTGCTTATTAATCAGTTACTTTTTCATAAGGTCTAAGGTCAATAAACTATATCGCAGTTTATGCTAAAATTCGAAGTCTCAAAGTACTAGTTTAAAAAAAATAATAAAAAATATTTATAATAATTGCATCTGAAACTTTCTTATACGTAAAACATAATAAAATATTTAAAATTGCATAAAGTTTAAATGTAATAAAAGTATGGATAATTGAACATTATCATTCCAAATATATTTTTCTTAAAATTAATTAATATCATAATCATCATATATGTATATCAATAATAAAGCTTATATAATAAACAATATAGAAGTAATGGGAATATTATATAATTCAGACCAAAGATGTACGTTGTTAAAGAAGAAGGAAAAATTCTTGTAATTCGACCACACATATTTCAAAATGAAAAAATTATTAATAAAAATTGTAATATGTTTATAATTAATACATTTATCAATATTATAAAATCGTAAATGTAAAAATAAATATGTTCATAAGATCAAAGAATGTTGGAAAATTTTCAGTGAAAATTTAAATGTTAAAATTTTAATTATAAGAAATTTTCATTCAAGTAATAATAATAATATGTTTAATAATAATATGTTACAAAATTCTCTCTATAATTTATTTGATATTTTTCTTTTATTTTGTTTTCAATATGTTGCATTCACATATTATACAGAGAAAATTTAGCTTTTATTGTACTTTCATACAATTTCAAACTGCTAATTTGTGTCATGTTTTATCTCGTGACTAGTATCAGGTGAAATACACCTGACGCATAAGAAATAAATTCTTTCTTTTCACGTTACTTATAAAAAATTGCCGATTCTGTGTATCATTATATTTATCGATGGCCTGTCTTCTCTGAAGTCAATCGCGACTCGAAAAAGATTCGGTGCAACGGAACACTGTGCTGTTCGCTTTTGTTGGGGAACTTCTACAGCCACACTTGCATACGTAATAATGGCATAAAGCCGAGGGGTGCCACGCCGCCTTTATGCGGGAAATTTACTATAAAGCTGGCAAAATCACCGACGACGAGTCGCCCCTCGGCCCGGCCGGCATACGAAACCCAAATGGTCATCGTAAATAGAAAATCCGTTTTTTTCTCTCCCTCCCGACTGCATATGCGAAAAGGAGTTTATTCATATTATGTCGTTGCCTCGTCGCAAGCAACGTATAGATCGAGCTTTTCGTTAGAGGGGCTGCCGTATTCCCCCAGTCGTTCGCTCGTATTTTGCACCCGCGTAAAGCATCCGCCACCACGAAATCGTTATCGTTTACATACCGCGGGAGTAGTTTATCCTCGACCATATCTCGTACCCATTTTTGCATCGGAATTCGGCATTATTCGAATAATTTAATATCGCCATTTGCCTAAATAATTATACGGACAACTACTTTTGTGCTTCGATAATATGTTTGTATTATTAGTTATTATGCATCGCGAATTATTCGAATATTACGCAGATAATTTAATCTCCCTCCCTCTCTCTCTCTCTCTCTCTCTCTCTCAATGTTTACATGAATAATTATTAACTATTTTACATGTAATTATTTATTTGAGTATAGTTTCCGAACGAAATTCTTTAAAAATAGAAAGAGAGGATTTTTATATAACTGTATTTAAAAAAATGAGATAATTGTATTTTACTTTTATCTGCCTTTGCATGCTATATTCATCTGTAGCTTCTATATATACGAGTATAAATGTACAGACTTTAATTTCCGCGATTTTCCATCCCTATATTAATCTGACAGCCGTCATACAAATTTTCATCTCACAAGTAGAAACTAGACACCCAATTTTATTTTGATTTTTAGGTCATCGATTAAAACTAAAAAAATTTGTCTCTTTTTTGAAAAATGATGTTAGATAAAAGAAGAAATAAAATCAAAAGATCATTGTATGTTTCAAAAAGAAATACATTTACACGAAAAGAACGGTTTTGCTAAAGTATCTAAAAATTTAACTAAATACAGATTTGAAAATAATTTTGTTACACCATCAAAATTATTGTGTAGAACGCTCAACTTGTGTTGCAAAATGTTTAAACTGTTTGCAATATCGCTCATCATGCTTCAATGTTCTTCATAATTATTTTGTTGAACCAACAAAATAATTTTCACAGCTCTGTATTAAGCTAAATATTTCAACAAAACCGTTTTTTCCGTGTATTACTATTTTCGAGAGAGTAATAACATTCTATTACTTCTTGAGAAAAAGAGAATAAAAATTATTATTTTTAAAAGTAACTTTGATATCTTTACATCTTTATTTTCTAAATATTAGAAAAATCTAAGTAAAACAATATTTAATTAAAAGAAAAGGTTTTAAAAAATTGTTGTTCTAGAAACATAAAATTACGTACAAAGACGCGGTAAGCGTGGTTTATGGTCTTCTTCGCATAAACGATCGAATTTTTGTTACGTATCCAGTCTTATTTTACATCGTTTCTGAAATAATTATAAATGATATAACGGCCGATGCACCGCGCGATTATAGGGCGGCGCGACAAGAGACGAAAGGAGAAAGACAGAGAAACAAAATAAGCACCGTGTAACATGGAATTAATTTCCATAGCGCGTCGGGCCGGGGTTCCAATGAATAACAATAAAGCGCGAGAGCATACGACACCGCACGGCATGCCCACAATCCGGGGCAGATCGTTACGCGCGACATTAACTTTCGGCTTAGCCTCGTTTATGCAAATCCCGCCGGGGCATCTGTTTTCGCCTGCAGTCAGCGAAATGCGTTTTTCGTTCTCGTAACCCGCTCCGCCGCGCGGTGGCTCCGTTTATTTTATTATAATCTTTTTTTCGCCGCCCGACGGTCAAGACCGTCCGTTCGATGCGACCACCGGTCAGTCCTGACATCATCGTCCCTCTTATCCTCGCGGGCCCCTTTCGTCCCGCGCGAGAGCCCCGCGTGCAGGGGCCTCGTGGCATTCTCTTCGTCGTCGTCCGTCGTCGTCCGTCGTCCTGAGTTCACGGGTTCAGACAGATGCGAGCTGAGCGCTAACGAGAACAATTAGGAGTTCCACTTTGCGCTCTCTAGGCTCACTCGGTTCCCTCTAAAAATAAACACGGCCACTTAATAGCTCGCTCCGTCATAACTCGCGCAGATGCGAGCCCGTCTTATATTATTCCCACGAATGGCCCCGCGTTTCTCCGAATGCACCACCAAAGTGCCACCAATCTCTCTCCTTCCTCCTCTTTCTCTTTCACGCTCTCTTGCCGGCTTTCGGCGGCGACTTCCACGCGCGACGTCTTTATCGGGGATCGTGGAATCACCACGAGCTAAAAATATTTTATGAACGAAAATTGGCGGACACCCGCACGCGCAAGATGCGATCTGTCAGCTCGAAGCACTTGTGCTTCCTCAAATACTCATTAACGAATACTGAAATAACGATCAATTTGTAGAGATTCGCAACTAAAAGTGATACGATACGTCGATTCGATTAGAAACTAAGAATGATGTGATACGAAGGAAACTGCGGACAAATCTAGAAATGCAATAAAGTTTTAATTAAAAGAAATAAATTGGTAATTTTCCAAGATTATACACATCATTTCAATATATTTTAATTATTAATAAATATTAAGTAATATATTTAATTAGTATAAAGTAATTTTACTTAAATACTTATATTTGATACATCTATCTTTCTTCTGAAGATTTTTACGATTAATCTTCGAAATTGTGCAACTCGCTTGGAGAACAAGAACTCGCGGACGTCAGTCGCGTTACTCGAAAGACGATAAGTAATAATAACGGTTATCAGGCCATTCTCGGCTCGATGGTGCGTTTAGCAGCTCAGTTTTTTTCCCCGTCGCGAGTCTTATCCAACCGTCGATATACTTATCTACGGTAATAATTCACCAAGACGGCGAGCTTGCCGTTCTCCGAGGAGTCGTACGGTGAACTTAACGATCTTCCTACGGTTCGATTCTTGTCACGAGATTGCTGCGAGATTTTTTTAAAAGCTATATTGTCAAATCTTTCTTATTTAAATGTCAGGTCTGCTAGGTGTTGTTTACCAACAAATATATTCTTCTAATCGAGTTAAAATAATTTATTAATTGAGGACACAGATATTCAATCAATATTTTGATGTATAATGCAAGAGAAAAACTAATAATGTTAAAAATGAAAAGCTTAGTGCTCTTTCAAAGCGCCAGGATTTCTGGTATACTCAGATAGCAGATATCTTCTGGTAATTGTATCCAATGGCGGCAACTAATATCACTGAGCATAACCGCGTGGTACGAGCAGAGCATACTATGCTCGGAATGTGTATTTAACTGTCTGTTTAATTGGGCCTAATGGAGCGGTATTAGCTATCCGTGCGAGTATTACGCGTCGAGCGTCGAGTATCGCGGCGCGTCTTGGGTATCGCCAGGAGTTCTACTTTAGTTGCCTTTTTCTAATCTTGATGACACACTTTTCTAAGAGCCATTTTCTTTCTTAAGTTTTATAGAATCTTTGTTTCTAAGTTTTAAATTATATCTAACGTAAAAATATCTTTATCTTTATGTAAAATATCAACTAGTGAGATCCATCGAAACAAATTTAAAAGTTACAATTATAAAAGATTAAAATTAATGATAAATAAAATAAAATGAAATATTCAAGTTTTTAAAACAAATTTCTTAATAAATTAAATTAAAGAAATTCATTTAAAATTGATCAATCACAAAGAAATCAAAGAAAATTACAAAATCTAACACAGGCAGACAGCGTAATAAATAATTAATTATAACATATCATAAAAAATTAAAGTACAATATATTTTGTAAGTATTCAGGAATTCTTTTAAGTGTTTCCTTCTTAAAAATAAAACATAATTTTAAATAATTCATTTTTTGCCAGTACTATTTGCAACTTAGAGAATAAAAATGTAATTACAATTTAATGAAATGACAATTCGAGAAGTTTCGGCAAGATCGGCCATGCTGTCACACATTGCAACCGCAAAACGCGAAAGTGTGACAAACGACGAACAGTAAAGACGATTATCTCGACGGGGAGCCGCGGCCATCGTCCGCGTATCGTATCTCGTTCGACGCGCGAAACGAAACAGCCGGAGAAAGAGTCGAGCAAAAAGAACGTATCCGCACGCGCGAGTACTTACGATCCTTCTTATTTACAACGACTGAAACATCTGAGAAGCAGTGGAAATGAAAGGCATATCGGAAAAGAAAAAGATACGGAGAAATGGCAATGGATAGAATAAAAAAGATCGAGAGAAAAGGAAAAGAAATCGGCGAAACAGGATCGGTGAGAGATGAAAGAGGGATGCAGGGAGGAGAGTAGGATTTATAGATGGCTCGACAAGTAGCCGTTGGTCGTTCGGCTTGTTGTTTCAGCGTCGTAATCATCAATTTCGTCTCATGAATTTCGATGCCCATTTCGAGAATGAAAGAGAAGAGACGCGAGAGTCTCTGCAGGAAGGTGCGACGGTTCGAGAAATAGATACCAACCTGGGGTGCAAGGAGAAGAAAGGGATGAACAATGAAGAAAACGAGAGAGAGAGAGAGAGAGAGAAACTCTGGTAAAGTACGCGGTAACGGAGGTACGCGAAATTCTCCGGCAACTGCAACAAGAGCAAGAAAGGTCGGAAACAATTGCGGAATAGCCGTGGTCGATGCGATAGGATGATCGGGGGACGAAGGGAAGAGAGGAGAGAACAACGTGGCGAAGAAGCGATGAGAAAAGACCAAGAGGGAAAGGAAGAGAGAATGGCGTGTCCAGACGAGAACGAGAAGGGCGAAACAACGAAGGGGGCAGGGTGACGGGGGGGAGGGCACAGTGGCGCGGGTGTACAGAGAGTTATGGTTATCGCTAGCGAGTATACCACCTCTCCACCGAAGGAGCTCCCATGTGTCCACAGAAGAGAAGAAGCTCCCGCGGCGCGGAAAGGGTGCGCGGGGGCGGATAAGACGAGAGAAGAGCCAGAAGAAGGAGAGAGGAAACCACGACGGGGAGAGGACAGGAACTTACTTGGAAGCGAATGTAACTTTATTGTGAACTTATCGCTGTCAGAAGGCAAACAATGGTCCGATCTTCGCACCATCTGCCCCTGCCATCTTTACCTCCACCTCGCGTAGTTCTTTGCTCCCCCTTCGCCATGTCTCTCCTCCTCCTCCTACTCCTCCAGCCCTGCCGCCGAGAAAGTTCGTAGGAAAGCCCGGGACTCCGGCGCCGCGGTATCGCCGCATCGCATCTATCGCGCGGACCTGGACCCGCAGAGAGCTTACCAATATGTAAACGAGTCGCCGACGGGCACCACCGTAACCCTGCTGGTCCCCCGCCCCTCGGTATATATCGACACTATATCGGGGGACAGATATCTCGCATGCCGGCCACATTTTTTCAGTTCCCCATCCCTCGTCCTCGCCTTCTCTTCGGGTGCAACCCCCGGTGAACCACACGCTCCCTCGCGACATTCCAATTACGAATTCGACACCGACCGCGCTCCGTCGTGTCTCCCGGTTTCGGAAACACACGTATTGTCCCCCTCGTGAATGTATTTGCTGGCTGATCTCACCCCACCACACGAGATTACCAACAGTGGCTGTTCGCAAAGGTCGGCTCGAATTTTAAGATAATAAACATTTAATGATAATAATTTAAGGTAATGAATATTCAATAAAACGTCGTTCATTTTTTTTAATTTATTATGTAATTCTACGTAGCATATGATTTAAATTTCTTGGAATTATTCTTAAATTATTTTCATTTTTAAGAATTTTTATTAGATAGTGCATTTCATGGTTAATGCATTTTTTTAAGACAAAAAATTGCAAATATTGCTGATTAAATACGCATGTGAACATACACAGAAAAAAATGAGTATCAAATCAACAATTCATTGTTTCATATATAAGCAAGAATATAAAATCTTCTTGGAAGAATTTGATAATCTTAATCAGACATAATTTGCTTACGTGAAGAGAAAAATGTTCTCCATGTAAGCAAATTATGTCTGTTTAAGATTATAAATACTTCCAAGAAGATTTTATATTCTTGCTTATATATGGAACAATGAATTGTTGATTTGATATTAATTTTTTTTCTGTGTACATAGAAATTGAAGAAGTATAACTACATAGTTCTATACAAGTATGTAGTTAGGTATACTTCTTCAATGCATAATAAAAAGGAATGCATAGTAAAAGCTAAAAGAATTTTAGTTTCCTCGGTAGTTTCCGATGTACGATCAAGAGAATATATTTTTAAGACAATTTTCTAAATTAATTCTATTAAAAATTTATAAAAAATATCAACGAAGATTACACGACGAACGGTTCTCGTTAGTAAACGGACAGATCGTTCACACGCTAATCTCAGGGGCTTCGTTCCCCGATTTCCGACACAATCTTCCGTTTCACGGAAGTCCGAGACGTGACGAATCGCGAGGACGTGTCGCAAGCAGCTATTTACGAGGCGCAACACGCTGAGGATTTGATGGCGTAACGGTCCGTTGGATCACCGTTTTCTCACGAGCGAACTTTCGATTCTCGGGGGACACTATACCTTCCCGTTTACCCGATGATTTTTCGGGGATCGATGTCATATTACGATCGAGAGAGCAGGTGACGTATCGAAACTGAGGGATGCTTTGTTATGACTTTTCTCGACTACATATCTTTGCATCGCGCATGTTATCTAATGAACAATAATCATTGAAATTTCGAAATTGGAGATAATATTAATAGAAAGTATTTTTCGAAAATTAATTTAAAAGTGCTCGAACAAAAAGGTATTCATCTTTTCGTACAAAGCAATCATACATATGTAACATATCGTTTCCTAAATAATTTAATTTATTTTTACTTTTATTATTTTCAACCCATAACCATTTATTTAAATGCACACATTAATTTCATTAAAAGAAGAAAATATAAATATTATATACATAAATTACTATATAAAATGTATAATTAAATATATTCAACAAAGTAATAAAAAAGAAAAATGTATACTAATTTAATCTATGAAAAATATAAATTAATTTCAATTTAAGGCAAGGCGACTTCTGGGTTAACGTGTTGCTTGCGCCAGAGAATTGACTTTGCATGCTCGTAAACATCGCATGCAGATCAAAATTCCGAACATTTTATTAAAAGCCCGACGATTCTAAACGATTGGTCGCTAAGCTTAAGACACCTGTTGGCCGTATCGTCGCCGGTTTTAAGGCGGCGGACTCCTAATTGGCCTGCCTACCCGGCATTCAACAGCAGCTCAAATGCCAAACGCATCGATTTGCCAAGACGGCTCGTAAATGATACAGTTTACGTTTTAACGTTCGCCGCCGTAAAACGGAAAGTGGTCGTTTCCGCGCTGCGTGCTGCGTGTCCCGAAGCTGTACTTATATTTCATTGCTCTTAACTCGTGCTAAGCTGGACTCGGACGCCTTGATGATAACAGAATGTTTGTAATTCGCTTAGTACGAGTACACAGCTTTTTTTATCGAGTTTCATGTATTCGCTAAAGCTATGATGCTTCTTTAGCGAAACTTTCTAGTATTTCTATTAATTACCATATTTATAAATCTTAAGGATTTTATAGCCTTTAAATATTTTCACAATTTTACTTGAGGTGATTACTGATATACTGTATCTATCATAGAAGCAATTAATTATTCTACTGAAGGAATTTCAAGACAAATAAAAAAGAATTAAAACATAGTTTATAATTTATGAAAAAGGATTAAACGTAGTTTATAATTAATGAATAAAATAATTTAAAAATAATAAAATTATTAAATACGTAATAATAACATAATATTATAACCATAATGCGTGTGTATCCTTTTTCCTTGTTTGAGAGCTGTCGGGCGATTCTGAATTTTTTCGAACAATCATGGTACATAGTTCGAAATAATGAAGTTTCACGGACGAATTAGAGACGATTTCAACGAGACGCGTATATCGTCGTTTCGTCGTCTAATTAAAACCCGACTTGCAAACCGTATGTACATGTGCCGCTCGTTCTCAGTGTCGCGCTGTGTGATTTACATGGGGCAGTTTCGAGAGCAGAGAGACGCGTGCGATGAAGTAATCGAGATACGCGACGTTGCTTAATACATAATGTCGCAGCTCCTAGTAAGCAGACCGCGGAGTCGTGAGAGAATTCATGTAAAAAGGAGCAGGTCGCGTTATTTATCGGCTGCATCCACCATCCGCGGCCATGGCTAAGAAGAAGATAAGAATGAGGAGGCCACTACATGCCGAGAGCGTTATAATTAAGATTATTGTCGTAATACCGAAGTGCAACGAAGTAAAAACAAGGGAAAAGACACGAAGAATAAAAAAATCCAATTACTATTACGTAGATAAGATAATAACTAAAGCAATCAATTATAAAGCAGGCGTGGATTATCCTAAATTCATCTTTTCTTAATAATTAAATCATTTTAAAAGTATCGTTAGTAAGTTCATGCCAATATGTATTAACTCAAATAACTTTTATACTATTACATAAGTATTGAATTTGTAAGTTGAAATAATAAAGAGAATAAATAAAATAAAACTGATAAGTTCAGTAACAACAATGAGAAGGTATTTATTATTAATTATTGCTTTTTATAATATATATCGTACGCTAACGTTCTGATTAATTCGTATGCTGTTACACAGAATTTTTCGCATAAATAAGTTTTCCATTTTCAACGACATTATCAGGCGGATATCGTCGAACGAATGTTCAAAGGCGATATTTAATGTGCAATACATAATACGTATAGAAACGGTTAATTGCATCGCGCTAAAGCCTGGCCACTTACAAAGGCGACAAAAGTTTAATTGGCAGAAGAGCAAGGGAGCGCGAAATTATCGTCGTTTAATTTCGCGAACGGAGTTTCGATCGGCGATGGTGGCACAAAGAAAAGCTCACCGATTCGCGCGTTTCGGATGATGGCACGATCATACGAATTAATTTAATTTGATCTAACAATTCGCGCGGCATCGCGTCGTAACTTCGGCCGTTAAACGCGCAGTTAAATCGCAACTTGCGAATCGCGACTGCGCCGATACGCGGAAACAATCCCGCATTAATTCCCACATTACACGCATTAAAATTTATTACCTGCCGCGCCGCGACGTTTCCGCGGAATCGACGAGCCGTTAAATATCATTGTTTTCGACGAAATAATCGCTAATACGCCGTTCTATGCTCTCGTGAAGACATTAGCGTAGAAAATGCGTTTCTTCAAGTGCAACGTCGCTTTTTTTTTTGCGCGCGAATGTCTTGTCGCACATATTGCGGGAATGAAATGTGAACGGAGTATCGAAATCATCTTACACAATTTCTAACTGACGACAAGTTAAATTATTTGACAATTAATCATACATTTCTACTTTCGAAAGTATGACTTTTCAATTGAATGCCATCTTTCTCGATACATAACGGCGATTTATCATTGCTCATTTTAAATATCTTACATGATAGATCTGCGATATAGTCAGGAAACCGTTGTTCTGTCAATGTTGTGAATTATGTTCCTCAATTCTTATACAGATGCATTCGCTTATTCTCATTTTATCGCCGCTAACCGATGTTGGCCATCATCCACGTCTTTTCTTAAACATACAGTTCGCTCGCACAATATATTTCCTCTTTATTATATCGCATAAAACGCAAAAAGGAGAAATGCCTTTTTTATCTCCTCTCCCTCTCCCATTCTATACCTATGTATACATATATCATACAACAAATAAATAAAAAAATTTCAATTTCATAAATTAGACACGTGCGTCTAAATTAGTATAATTATTATACCAACTTAATAACATTTAAAGATCTCGAAGACTTTCCGATCGTATAAGTTTATGCAGGAAGATTAGTTCAGCCTTTCCAATTTGCAATTAGACCGGCAATACGCCTCATCCGAATCATCGATTGGAAATACCTCGCGATGGGTATATGCTTACTGGACCGACGAGCAAACGAGGATGATGAGTTTCGAGAGAAAACGCGGGAAATGGCTCATGCGCGAAAAACTCGATGAGAAAATCATGATCTCGCAGACCTCGGCATTTAGGGTTCGCGACTATCGATGAAACGGCAATCTTGAAGCATTAGGCGCGATTCTTTCGCGCGCTATCGGCGCGGCAATATCGCGGCTAGCCCACAGGGTACCACCATTAATATCACCATTACCTTGTTCTCGGCTGCTACGAGCGAGCACCAACGAAGAAGCGAGCACGATCCCCTCCGTCCCGTACGTACGGCGCAACGTGCCCATTACGATCATTAGCGGCGTGAGCTCTCCGCTCTTCGTACGCGCGCGTACGATCGTATACGATCCACGTAGATCGCACGATCTGCACGGACCGCTCGCTGCGTGGCAAAACGAGGAATAATCACTGCGCGCCGTCGCGCCTTACGTCGCGATATCGTCCGTCTTCCATCTCTTTGTCATGTCACTGGTGACATTTAGTCGTCACCAGGTACATGATCTCCCTCAGAACGACCACGTCAAACTTATTCCGGTTCACCGACCGCGTGGGCAATTTAACGTCGCGCCGAAGACAATTTCTATTCAACTTTTAAACTTTATAGACGGATTATACATACCATGCATTCGCTCAAATTTTAAAATTATCAAACATAAATATGAGAAAAATCAATATCGGTCTTACGATAGTCTGCAACGAATTTTGGTGTCTAATAATTTTTATGTGTGGAATAGCCTGAAATTCAATAAACTTGACGATTTTTTTCTCATTACAATGAGATTTGAGATCGACAAAAATATGGGATATCTTAGTAACCACATCCAATTAACTAAAGTTAGGGCATCAACCTTAGAAGTGTTATATAGTCTTAATAAATGCGTTTTTTTTATATCTAGTTGCTGCATAAAGGACTGTATCTTGAGCTAAAGGTAACACTCGCATATAAATTCTTCAGCTTTAATATTTTCATTAAATTATAATACACGATGTAAGTTTATATCATCGAGTCACGCTATCGAATTAGTAGTGTACGGAAAACGTAGGTAACGAGGAACGATCGTAAATGTGGAAAAGAAGCGGCCGCGGATTCTGCTGCCCGAAGGTCATCGATTTCCTTCGCCTCCATGACGACTCGTGGCCAATCGATTATCGCTACGGCTGCGTAAGAATGCGGCCAGGAACCGAGTGAACCCAGGAATCCCTTTCTAATCACGCGGACAAGGGCCTACCTACCTCCGGACTCCTACGTTTTTGCTCGCCTTCCGACGGGATTCTCGAAGGTTATCCCGTAACGCACGTTAGTTTCGATGCTGCCCGCGCTATTATACGTTTCAAACTATCCAGGCTCTACTTACGTGCGCAAGATCAGACCGCTCGATATTTCTACCATCCATATGGGATTTAGTTTCTGGGGCGCGGTAATAGAGTAGCTATCCAAGTAGACACCAAATTCGATACCCTTGAATTTAATTTTTAATTACCATCGTAAATTAAAATCGTATGCTAGTATAGAACTTTGTCAAATATCTTCAAAAATGTTTCGTCTAAATTCTATTGTTATTATTTATAATATTATATCCATTTTTCTTTCTTTTTTTTGTTATCAAAGTTTTATTTGCTACACTGAGAGAAATTTTTGGTAAAATCAATTAAAGTTTGGTTGAATAGTGATGAAATGAATTTTATAATGATAGTTACTAAATATATAGTTGTTTTGACCAAATAATTTGTAACTTTAACCAAATAATTATTTTCATACAACAAATTACAAAAAGTTTTGTTAAATGTAACAAAGTTTTTGATACCAGTAACTATAAAATTAATTTGAACACTATTCTACCAAACGATTTTTCTCAATGTATTTATGTAGATTAGAGATTCAAATATTTCTAATTACAAATAGGTAATTATTTTTAAAAGAATGTAATTATCGATGTCCAGCACGTCATTGTACAAAGATTATGAAACATTACCACTGTTGCAATAAAAATCGTAAAGGGTTCCACCAAAAATCTTCGAACTTAGCCAGCTAACATTACGTATATAACTATTGTAAAATCAATCAGATGATCAACTGTTTCATGTGCGAAGGAAGCACCAACCAACAAATTAATCTCCACACCCTTGTAAACTACAGACCGGCGCGTAATTAATTAGCAGCTCCACGAGCAACTCGTAAGATCGAAATGGGAAGAAGGAAGATGATCCACCTCAGAGATTCCATTTCCTCCCACGATTCATCGATCTCGCATTCTCCCTCGCCACCCTCGTCAGCCTCGTCAGCCCTCGCAGCTTCTTGACTTTCGTATCCTACACCCTTTATCTCTCCCTTAAGTTCGCGCGAGAGCATCCGTATGCTCAAAAAGGACGCATATGTTTAAAGAGGACTCAAAATCGCTTGCGATACTATTATTATATATATGTACATTTTACATATATAATCGTCTCGATAAAAAAACGCGTAATACCGTTTTCCGGTGACCGCATTTTTTTTGTTTTCACGAATTTGACTCTATTTATTATATTAATATATATGTTCTAAAATAAAATTTCTTAACTTATTATTATTTTAATAACAATAACAGAGAGAGTTCCACTAAAAACCGTCCATATTTTTAATAAATTCTAATAAATTTGAATATGTTTTAGCTTTAACTTTTTGGATTAAAAATATAAAAAATTTGAAAAAAATTTTTTTACTGAAATTCCCGATGCAATCTTCATTTCTTCATCGTTCTGACCTTCGAAATATCGAATGGTAGTATTCTTTCTAAATAAAACCTGATACTTTGGGAGTCCTACCGGTGATGGGATACACCGCAAATATCGGTCGCGGTTTGTATTTTTCGTGCGGTCGTTTACGCACCGCGAGAATGAAGTCGACCGTAATCGCGTAACCACAAAGTAGCCCAGCACTCTACCGCGCGGTAGCGCTCTTAAATCGCCCCCGACGACGGGAACCGCGGAACACAAACGAACACATACACGCCGCGAGAATCGTCGACGAGATCGCACGGAAGTGTGGTTTGCGCGACACGTGCGTGGCTATCGTAAAAATCACATAAAACGATCAGCAGAAGCGGTAACGAGCGACCTGCCGTTTGTTCTCGACTCGTTCGTTCGAAGAAACACCGACAAATGATCGGTGATCCGCGAACATCGCGAGTTATTTTCTCGAACGTGAAATTTTTACACAGTTGTAAATCTTATTGTCTGTAGAAATTTCAATAATATCTTACAAATGATACTACTTGTGGTCGTATACATTCATGTTTAGTATTTGATCTTTTCGCAACTGTCATTAATTATTCAAATTATTTAATTGTAATTTTTAAAAGTGCTATAATTTTAACATGTTTTATTGTAAGATGAAATTTGATAACTAGATATTTCGGACAAAGGATAAAATACACGATACACGTGTAAAATTTATTTCATAATTTTAGAATAATCATTAACTCTTCATCATTGGGAAAATGCTGATCGGTATATCGTTTTTATGAGGTAAAATGTACGACCCATTAGGCATGAAAGGTTCAAAAAGCGCGACTACGGATCGTTCAGGCGTGTTCGCGGCGATAAACTCATTGTAACGCAGCAGAAAAACTGTTTGGTGCGAGATTTCGAGAGCGGATAGGCGTGACGTCGAGCCTTGACTCTCGTGGAAGAGCGTGATATTACATTTGGTCACACTGCCGCGGTATGATAGCGACGTCGTCTTGAGAGAGACCACGCTTTAACCGCTTCCGTAATTTGCCAGGCTTAAAATGTTCGCCACAGTGAGATATTCTTTGGTTTTATTCGTCACGTGAAAGTGTCTCGTGGTGGCTAGAACAATTACGTTTTTTAAAACGTAATTACGCACGAATTGACCCGATATTCAAAAAATCATAAAATAATGCAAAAATCGTAAAATTCTTATTTTCCTGTAACGCAACAATGCAATTTCCATGTTACATAAAAGTTGTTCCTTCGTCTCATTTCACATTCGCAATCTGAAACTTATGACCTATCATCTGATCTGATTTCATGCTTAACTTATATTACTCGAAATTATAACACAATGAAGTCATGTTTTCGTTTTATTAGGTTTCACGTTTTAATTTATTTTTAATTTGTTATCAGATTTTATCATGTCTATTATTATCGCGCGAACAGTAATATATTTCATTGTAGGATTAAATTTGATAACTATAATACATATTTCGGACAAAGAATAAAATATACAGGTAAAATATATTTTATAATTTTGAAATAATCATTATCTTTTCATCATTGGGAAAATGCTGATTGATACCTCGTTTTTATGAGATAAAATGTACGATCCATTAGTTGTGAAATGTTCAGAAAGTGCTCGTTCAATAGTATTAATAACCATCACAGATGACTGTCTAAACATAATCTCTGATTAACCAGTTTTAAGCCCTCAAAAACTATTTAAAATAAAAATTTATAAATAACTATTTTTTTATTTAATTTTTAGAAAACTTTCTTTTGATTCGCGAATTTCAGAAAACAACCTGTATATTTATTTACTTTTTATTCTTCTTTTAAAATTCTTACTTCCCATAACGCTTATTTCCCCATTAGAAGTATGAGCAATTACACCATATCTTAATGTCTGTTAATAATTTTAATGGCACGTCATTAAATACATAGTACCATGCACTATATGCATCACAGAATCAAGATATAGAGAATGCAACCATCGTAAGCAATCTCGTATCGATGAATAGCGGGGTAGCTACTGCGAAATTTCATCCTACTTTTGGCACCAACGGCACCAAGATACATGAGGTACCTAAGGACCCTGCAAGATAAATGCATCCCTAGAGAGTGTCGTCTAACAACACCCGACGTACCCGTAAAAAGTAATATCGCGACGATGCTTGCCGCAAGAAAGTGCTTTTATCGCGGAAAGTTCGTCTCGTTATCTAGCAAAAAGAGGCAAAGGAATTTACACGCGAACCCGCTGTTAGTAAGACGATACCGAGTGCGATCCTTATAGAGAAGCACGGTAAAACAAAGGCGAGTTATAAATTGCTAATTAATTAATCTTTTCGAAATCAAGAATATTTATACTTTACTTACATATATATACACATGCATGTATGTATACATGTATGTATATATTTTATATATTGTATTTATAAAATAAGTGAGATCTGATTCGCCAATTTTGAAAATAGTAAATTAAGTAAAAGTAACTCTAAATTATTTTTTACGCATTACCGTATTATCTTTCATTATTAATTATTTTAGTAATTATTTTATTGTCTAAAAATGTATTTAATGAACTTTTTATGTATACTTTATTATTTATCTCATTTTACGCATTCATCATATGTATTTTATTTATGTTATTTGCGGTAAAATTATAATTTTCTACGCAGTGTATTGCTTCTATGTCGCAATTGCGATTTTGATGATTAGGCAAGTAATCCGCGTAACAAGTTCCACATGGCAAGTCCTGCGTCAGACAGGTGAATCTTCGTCATCAAATTAGGCGAGGAGATCCATCCTCCCGCCAGCAATAATTATTTAGCCATGATCTTAAGAGTAACTTAACGCAACGTCACCTGCGCACCGCCATCTGCTAAATCGCTCCTGTAGTTATCTTCGTAACGTAACGCTTAACGGAGTCAAGAAAATGTCGCAGTGTAATATAGCTTGATTACCTCATTAGATAAGAAATTACAAAGTAACATATATAAAATTTTCATAATAAAATATAAAAGATTATTTCACTATGTTAGGCATGTTAAGAACCGATAAAAAATTAAGTGATTAGTTGTTCAATATTAGTTGTTGTTTCATATGCGATAACGAAAAAGATAGTGACAAAAATTTGTAAGAAAATAAAGGTTTTTTTCCATCTAACTTTCTTCTTTCCAGCAATTATCGTTCAGTATAAAATGAACATCTCACAAAAGTGATAAAAAAATGTTTGACAACCTCATTATTCAGCTCGGAAAAAATGAGGTGATTTCTAATTAACCAAGTGATCGATCACATCTCGCGGATGAGTTTCTTCCATCTTTTATATTCGTCACGACAATTTTGAAACAATCGCATGCGCGGTCATCGTACCGGAAAAAATGTAGTGCCTGACCGCTCCACCTAACGACCTCCAGATTTTTATTGCGTCATTAAACTTCGCCTCGAAAGGTGGCCCGATCTCTTCAGGAACGCGAGCGCGTCTCTCGTTCTCTTCACTCGTGTGTGGGAACTAAATTACGGTTAAAAATAATTTCATTCCCGGCGACAACAAGATTACGCCCTTTTATTGCGCCTCTTTTTATGTTCCCGGATCTCGAGCGGAGTCATTGACACGTTTTTCCAGCTGAGGAATTCCGAATAGCCGAGGAATTATCGCGTGCGTTGACTTCGTGGGATTCGCGTAATGTCTTCACGACCACGAGTTGTAACTATGAATCGCAAAATGGATCAATTAATATAGTTTTCGTAATCTATCACTTTTATGTACATATATGTCTTCTACAATCACATTATTAACAAAAAACATAGTTTTAAAAAGAAGATTACTATATTTTTTAATTAATATTTAGTACATCATAATTTTTACCATACTTTAATTTTATACAATTTTATAATGGAATGAATTAGAAGTGACTGCAAAAAAAACAATCTTATACATGTATTTAAAACGTTGATAAAACATTTAATTCTTCTTTTAAGGATTAATTTATTTTTCCCTTTTTTACTAGAAATATTTCACTAACAAATTAAAAAATTCCCTCTTTTCATTTATTGATTTAATTATTCCATTATTATTTCTTCCTATACTAAGTTAATCGGCATACATTTTTTATAAGTGTACATACAATCAATTAAAAAACTTTTTCTATTCAGTGATCATATTCCTAGATATAATTCACACGAGAACATTCCCTATTGAAATATTATACACACATTTTCTCGTTGTATAACGCTGAGTTTTCGAGTTCGTTTTGTCGCGTCCAATTCCAATACAAGACCGATCGCGAATTCGACTACAAGCCCGAGCTCGGAGCGGGACAAGCCGGGCCGCGCGCTGCGAGTCGGTAGATCGGGCGTCTCGTTGGTACCGGCAGGGCCAGACCGAAGCACAGGCCGGACAAAGGTCAGACGGGTCGTTGCACCCGCAGGCAGACAGGGCATATCTCCGAGATACTCTGCCACAGCTTGCATCGCCTTGCCGTTGCCTT
Organism: Solenopsis fugax; assembly: GCA_003595255.1. NCBI lineage: Eukaryota > Metazoa > Arthropoda > Insecta > Hymenoptera > Formicidae > Solenopsis > Solenopsis fugax. The sequence goes on along the minus strand of QKQZ01010693.1, from coordinate 24,250 downwards.
GTCTTACCGTTCGCGAGCCTGCCAGCCAGCAGCCCTCGGCGATTTGCTGTTTGCTGGCGACGATGGGCAACAATGATAATACTAGCAACGAGAGAAAAAGCCAGAGAGAAAAAAAAGAGAGATATAACGAAATTAAAATGTAGATATCCTATCAATCTCGAAAAGAACACTCTAATATGCATCTCAAGACGTAAAACTTTAATTTATGTTTGTGTTGTGAAAATTTTTTGTTATCAGGGTAAAATGTAAAAATAAGCTTTTATCTTGCGCTATTCAGCTCGATCTAGATCAAACATATTTATGAGCCTCGTTCCTATTCTTATTTTTTTCTTGTGCTTCTTACATTATCTTTTGCTTCTTTCTTCAATTATTCACTATGTAGCACTCATATTTATGCATGAATATGTAGATGTATATGAATGTCTACAATGTGTTAAGCTCGGGTTCGTGAGTTTGCTAAGCCCAAATAACTGTGTAGTTCAGTCATTTCTACGGATCTATTAAATTTGACTACAATGTTAAAAATACGTAGTAAAGTTTAACGAAAGCAAATTACAAGCAGGTACATTAAAAAAATTCAATGTTGTCAAAAGTGCACTAAACATGCACATACTTTTCCCTAATAGATACATTACATTTAATATACTTGTGTAACCTAAAAATACATTAAATTTTATGACAGTTTTAACAGTGCAACTATTGCAATTAATATCATCTATAAAGACTCTTAAAAAATTCTAGAAGAAAGTTTTAATCGATATCAATTATTAATTAATCCAAATTGAATTAATAGATGTTTATGACCGTTAAGTTATATTTTACGACTTCTTATCTAAATTGAAAAATCCAAAGCAGGCAGTAGTAATATAAGTTATTTAAATTAATATGACTAAAAATATGATGTTAAAAAATACCAAAAAAGTTAAATTTTTAAAATAATTTTTTTGCCTTGTTTTTTAATTTTCTAACACCACATTAATTCAAAAAATAATAAATCGTTCTTTAAATGTGTATATGCATTAAGAATGTTTTCTCCTTCTCAGGTAAGAAAGTGGCACGAAGCATCGTTTACGCAAACACTTCCAAACTCGTAGGAATCATCTCGGCATCAGTAAAGCATCGGTAAACTTTATTACCGCGCATCATTAGGCGATCATTAGGACGGCATCTGAGGAGCCCGGTTCGAAACCTAATAGAACGAATGCACGTGAGAATGAACGTACGGATGAGGGTTCACTCGGCTCGGCAGATTGAGCAAGCGCATTTCCATGTTAATTGGAGCATTTACGGAGAAATCGGTAATGATATTCGATCAGTGAAAAAAGGCTGCGGGGGTCACACTCATTGACCCAATGCGCATCGGCCTCGCGAAGCGGGCACGCGCGAGTAAACGATGCGCAACGCGTGCACACACATAAGACACGCATGTATCTTCTTTCGAAAACAGCCGATGATACTTTATATCATCGTCACGGCGCGACGTCCGACGTCGCGCTGTTAATCACTGCAATGAGAAGCAACGTCGAACACCCAGGCGAAGACGGCCGCCCAGCTGTTCGGCAAAAACACAGTTCCATTAGACGGCTTATTACTCGAGTCTGCTACCGCTTTTCTCGTGCAGATCTCGTAACGACGACGACGACGACGGCAGCGGCGACAAAACGAAACGTATGAATCGGAAATATCGAACGACGTTGCGTGTCGTAAATCGAAAATCGCATCGTACGATTTGCAATTCGAGACCGAAACAATGAATGAAGACAAATGGAACATCAAATATTTCGTAGAGCATTAATCTTGTCACAGCAACTCAATATGAAAAATTATTCGTCTGAACATTTTAGTGTTCTACATAGTATAAACGAAACGTTCGTAGTTTGTTCGTATTTGCGACATTGGAGACAAAGCAACGGCAGACTGATACGATAGTGAAATATCTTTTAACAAAGAACTTATGTACTTTTAACCCTTAAACATACTGCTGGAAATCCTCCTAAAATTCGATCGCTTGCTGTGTGAAGACGGAGTGTGAAAAAGAAGATTCGGGCTAGGTGGAAAAAAAGTTTGAAGTCTCCCCTATCGACCGATATGATTGACTAACTTTATTGCTCAACTAAAATAAAATGACACAGAAGTAAAGTTTTTTCAGAAAGGTCTCCCAGACCCTCTAGTGTGTTTAAGGGTTAAAAATAATTACAAAATAATATTATATTGACATAAAAATATTCTATTCTTTATATTTCTTCATCATATTTTTTATCTGTGGTATTAAAACTATAAAAATAGTGATGTTTTTTACATCAAGTAGTATAATGTAAAAGATTAAAAAAAGAAAACGGTGAAAATACGCGCTGAGCCATCAAACGGGCGTTACATTCGCAGCGGAGAATCGTCCCGCGATTAATACGATTGAATCAGCATGGTGGTTAACACGTGATAGGACGTATGGCCTGTTTAACGCGTCTCGATAAAGTCACCGACATGATCCGCCGCCACCCAAGAGTAAGTCGATAGCGGCGAGTTAACCACGAACGAATGTCCCACTGCGACAGATCGGGTTCATTCTCTCTCAGGAAAAAAAGGAAGAAAGAATGGGGTAAAACTTTCTTCGATTCTGAAAATGTTTCAACTGAAGCGATGATGAAATGAACAAAAAGTACCAAGTGAAATAAGATAATGGATTTCGACGGAAATATATAAAAAAAATTTCAATTAATAAATAAAATTGATATTGAAAACGTATAAATAGAAACAAATCTTAAAATTCAAATCTATATCGTTATTACTGTAGCAGAATTACTATAAGAAACATGTAACATAAATAATAATTGTGTGAGACTTTTAATATCCTACATGCTATACTATATACTGCTATCAACTTCAAAAAATTTAGATTTAATCACGCAAATTAAATTATAATTAATATTTTTTCATAATGAATTTTAAATTAAAAAGAAGCTGTCATATACAGCTTTCCTGAAATAAATTTAGTCTCTGCACAGAAAAAAATGACTATCAAATCAACAATTCATTGTTTCATATATAAGCAAGAATATAAAATCTTCTTGGAAGACTTTGATAATCTTGATCAGACATAATTTGCTTACATGAAGAAACAAAATTTCTTTACATTAGCAAATTATGTCTCTTTGAGATTATAAATACTTCCAAGGAGATTTTATATTCTTGCTTATATATGAAACAATGAATTGTTGATTTGATACTGATTTTTTTTCTGTGTACTTCGAAGGATAAAATCATAATTAAAGTGCCATTATCTTAATTGATCTTTAAATGTTCAATCATTCGTTCTACTTCACTTAAAATTTGTTACTTAATATGGTAACTTAAAAAAAAGATCTGTGATAGCGATCCTATCACTTTCGCAAATTTTCTTATTTTCACCGCGTACTATTTTCTTTTCGCAAGAGGATTCGCGGATAAGGCTGAGACGAATGGCGAGAAGGGAAGAGTAAAACGCGGGGCAGGCCGTAGGTAAAGGTACACCGGTGGTAGTTCTCTCTCGGGTCCCGAAGGCACGAGCCTCGGTAACAAAGGGCGATCTTATCTGGCGCACGGATCAAAACCAGAATATGGTCCCGGCATAGCGAGCATATCCGACATACCGCGATGCTATATCGTCCGTCCGTCGTTCTGTCGCTGCACGCCCGTGTGGGCCTACACACGCGTGTGTCGCCGAGGCTTTCCCCATATAGCATTGCGGCTACAGCCGCCCAGATACGATAGAGCATAATTCCATTGTGCTCTCTCTCTCTCTATCGGACCCCAATGGCGAACGCACGACCATACTTTTCTCTCCTTCCATTGTCGATTAAAGCACGCGATTTGAGCGAGCAACATGCTCGAGTATCGGCTACGAGTGCCTACTGATATTCTGATAGTAGAAAGTTACTCCTATTTCAACATTTTCATCTAGAATCTAGACATTCATTAGCAAGTATCAACTGGGAACAGTCAATGCTACGATATTGAAAGTTGTCTTGTATTTATATTCGATATTTCGTTATTTGTAGTGCTCGATAGACGATATTATTTTCGCTAACATATGTGTATAGTGTTTTTAAATTTCGGAGTCATTAAAAATAAAATGTACACTTTAAACCTGAATCAGAGTGATTATCAGTGATAATCAGTGATTATTATCAGACTGTCTTTCAGTGATTCCGAGGGGAATACTCTCATTGATCGGAATCACTGAAAGGCAGTGATTCCGATCAATGAGAGTATTCCCCTCGGTGCATATATCACTGATTGATATAGTAAGTATACGACTGAAATCAGGCTGATTCGCGTAGAACAATACGCCACATCGAGAGGAAATGATGACCTTGTCAACGAAACGGCTTCTTGATCAACATGATTATAATGATCGTCTCACATATAGACGTCTCATTAGTAAAGCGTGGGAAGACGAGCGTACTCTTGATAAGCACGCCTTTATTAATAACGGTCGGAAACATAGTTGGCAAAAAGCAGAAACATGGTTACTAACCAACCAACCGGCCGGCCGACCGACCGGCCGCTCCCGGTGCAGCGGTGTTCTCGCTCTTGCACCAGCGCGACCTGACGAGGAAGGGAACACGACCGCCGCACGCTGCGGGAACAGCAAATTAGCGGAAAGCACTGGGTCACATCTGGACGGGACGAGCCCCAATCCATGTCTCGTGATTTACTGCCGCGCGCACGTTCGAACGAGGTATGGACTTCATTACTAAATTACACGTCGTGCCAGCCACTGACGGATCAATTTTTATCCCACGGTCCTCTCTCTCTTTCTCTCTTTCCCTCTCTCTGAAACTCTCCAACTTTACCGCCGAGCAACATCCACCATTGCTGACATGTGCCTACCTCGATTACTACATTCGTACACTTCGTTATGTAGAGTCGACATGGGTCGAAAGAGTTATTTAAGCTTCGTTGTAAACGGTTGTAATAGGTGTTGCTGATATCGCGAAGCAGAGTGGCGTATTTGCGCCGCGCAACAGGGTTACGTGCCTGAACTTGTACTCCGTAATACGGCGGGTTGTCTGAGGAACTTCTAGAATATTTTGCATAATTTTCTTAAACGAGTTATAAAGTGTTCGAAAATAATGAAATTGTTATACCATCGTTTGTGAGTGTTTGAATATTATTACCAGATGCCAATCAAGTTGAGATATAATTACAAAGTTACTTAACGTTAAAGAATTTTACTGAAAGCTGCATAGATGCAGACAGCTAAGAGAGTTTAATTAAACTTGGTTTCAAATTTACATCGTTTATTAAGATATTATAATAAATATTAAAAATTTAAATGTTGATGAAAAGTTAAAGTTTGTCTAAAAATTGGAAAAAATATATTTTTAACCCTTAGGCCGGTATTACACGTGTCGTACGACAAATTTTTTAAGCGTATTGATTGGCTGCAGAATAGAAAATTTCTCGAGTCTCTAGAAATTTTCTATCCTGCAGCCAATCAACACGCTTAAAAATTTTGTCGTACGACACGTGTAATAGCACCCTAAAACACATTGAAAATTCCCCTAGAATTTTGATCGCTTACTGTGTGAAGACGGAATGAGAAAGAAGATTCGGGCTAGGTGGAAAAACAGCTTGAAGTCTCCTCTATCGACTGCTATGATTGACCAACTTCATTGCTCAACTAAAATAAAATGGCACAAAAATAAAGTTTTTTTCGGGAAGGTCTCCCAGACCCACTTATGTGTTTAAGGGTTAAGATTGATTAATATTCTTTCTAACATTAAAACAATATTATCCCTCAAGTTTTAAGACAGGAAGTCACTAAAAATCCTAAGCTACGTAAAAAGCAAATTTATCCGATAATGAAAGTTGAAAGTTCTTTCCAAGAGTTAAATAATCATGTGTCAGACTATAGCGATATAATTGCAAGTTTGAAGTAATTAGGGAAATTAATCGATCTATCAATCTTCCATAGAACTGAGCTTTGGCCATTGGACAGAGCGCGATAACTTGTTAAGGATCGCTACCAGAATGCGATGGCAGGACAACAAGGTTCCGATGCGAGGCTCGTGGCGAAGTAAGGTCGAGGGCTTGGGAGCTCGATCTCTCGAACCCGAGCTCTCGAGGGTGTACGATGTCGAGGCCGAGGGGACCACGCGGGGTATTAGCATATTAATTTCGCTGAGACTGCGACGCGCAGATAAAGCATCTTAGGAAGGCGAACTTCGGTGATGAATCAAGCTCATAGCCGCGGTAATTATTCAGAAAGTTCAGTGCCGCGCTGCTGCCGCCGGGCGAGTCGGCCGCGCATTTGTGGCACGAAACGAAACAAAAATATTTTTCTTTCTAGGACTTCACAAGCGACACCGGTGCACCACCGGTTATCTCCTGCTTCTTCGGCGGCCCGATTGCTGCTCCTCTTTTTGATGACGTTCCCGAAATTTACATAACGTCGCAACTTTCTCACCGAATTTGCTTTCTCGCGTACCCTCGAATAGATTAATTCATCATTTAATTGGCATGTATAATTCCTTTTAAACCGAAAGTATAATTTAAATAAACAAGTATTGAAAGAAAGAGAAGAGAAAGAAAAAACGAGAGAGCGAAAAATTGCAATATTTTTATTAATTCTATTTAATAATAAGGTAAATGAGAAAAATACATTATAATTTTTCCAAGATTCGGTAAAATAGATAATTCGTCTCGAAGTTCAGCTCAAAGTTAACTTTCTATATTGATTAATTTAAATATTTTTCTTTGTCTTAATTTTAAGTGAAAGTAAAATATAATCTTACGATATATTACACAAGATACATAAATTAAAATTCTCATGTATTGAAATGATATGAGTCTAAAGATGCTCGGGGAATACTAAAGTTCCGCAAATATGATAACTCGAAAACTTAAACGCAGCGGCCCGTCAAGCGAGAACAATGTTAATCTATTTACTTGCTACGGATCTCCCTTTCTTCCCGCACCAAAAACTCCGGTTTCCCCGCGAGTACTTGCCTTTATCAAGCTCGTATTTCATCACCGGTGTCCGTTTATGAGCGCGCAAGAAATTAACTTTTTCGCTAATTAACTCCCTGGAGTCGCTAACGAACTGTAGCAAACGCGTATCGCTTTTTCTTATTTCCCCCTCCGTAGAAAGAGTAGAAGCAACGAAAAGGAGGCGCCCTTTTGGTCGTGCTCGCGCGAGGATTTAATGAATGCTTGACAATTAGTTTTTTAAAAACTATTGCAAAACAGTAGCGAGCTAACTCACAATTTTGCTTATAAGCAAAATATATGAGACGATAGTAATCCAATCAATAACGCGATAGTTGCGAATTAAGTTATGTATAATAATTAAATGTGATATGTTTATGCATAATAATAAATGTATCGAAGAAATTTATAATTTTTTAATTAAAAAGATAAATTGCATAGATAATAATTTACATAAGTCAGTCTATACATAATTGTGAATATAAGCATGCCAATCACTTATTTTACTTAATGTTAAATGTAATATTACAAAATGGTGGTGCTTTCGGAGCACCTTGAGCAACGCAAGAAAAATCCATTTTATTATTTCGCATTTGATCTGATTTATTTTATTCACTTTTATAAAATTTTCTTCGACATATAATGTTCAATTTATAACTTGGATCACTTCGATTTGTAACTTTCAGGCGGTGGCCCACTTGTTGTTTACCGCAATTGTGCTGTTCGCTATTTGCCATAAAGAAGAAACGGGCGAGCTTCCTCTCGAGCACGCACACAGAAAAGCCCACCCTTCGTCGTCCATTTGTCATCGTGCCTGCGAAAGCTCCACGCCGAACTTGCGCGCCATCGACGCCCCCGTCGCCCACCCCGTGTCGCGCTGATGTTACGTGGGAGTAATTATTGCCCGACATGAATCGCAAGTTACCCTTGACGCTGTAATAAGAATGCCCATCCCTCGTTGTTTCTAATGGACTACCGCTGCTCTCTTCAAGCTCAGAACTAAAAACTCGGCTTCTCAACGTCGCGGGTCCAAAGTTTTCCCCACGGCAAGTCTGCTCTCCGAGCGCGGCCATCGCGGACTCATAAATATAAATCGACTATTTTTCTAATTAGATCGTTAGCGCACGCGACGAGATTGGAAGATTTCCTCGAGAAAATAAATCCGCGGCATTCGATTAATTTCGAAACGAGGCGTCAACGGCACGTCGAAGAAAATTTCCTTTCCGAAGTAGTATGATAATCTAATGTACTGGAGAAAAAGAATTCAAATAGAAGAAATAGCAGAGCGCGTATTGCACTTATCGTATTTTAATTTGCTCTCTGCAGGAAGACTGTATTTCTCGTTATATTGAGCTTCCGCAAATAAGTAAAACAGAGTGAACGTTTCGTTGAAAATATACGCTAAATCATTTGAAAAGCAAAAGTATTATAGTTTTATGCATTTTATTTGTAAGATATTTATACTCATTCTATTGTTAAAAACAATGGAAATAGAATTGTTAAGATATCGATACGAAAAGTATAATCATACACTGAAAAAAAAGACTGGTTATAATTACCAAATGTATAGTGAAATAGTATCAATTAAATATTTGGTCAAAGTAACCAAAAATAATTTTACTTTTCTAAATATTTAGTAACTTATACCAGATTTGATAATACTTACTAAACATTTGGTAAAATAAAATTATTTTCACTATACATTTGGTAGTTATAACCAGACTTTTCTTTCAGTGTAAGAATTAAAAATAAAAATTGAAGAGACATAAATAACATAAATCGTCTTTTAAAAAATAGGAATAAAATGTATATTACACAATTTGTCAGTGCTATCTTTGATACTAATGACTAAATAAATATATGGAAAAATTGGTTAATGAAATAACGGAAGTTTAATTCAAATACGTAGATATTAAGTATCAAAGATTAAAGAATCCTTGCTTTGTGGGTTTGAAAGTATCGATGTTCTTTTTAGCATTGCAGCCATCTCTAACGCACATCGCAGCTGATACTTCTGCGCGGGCACGTCTGCCTATTCTTCCGCTTTTTTTTTTTCTTCGTTCTCTCGCCCTTCGCCCTCATCCCCTCGGTGAGCGATCACACCACCAGCTAGCAGTGACCGCAGCACGAGAGTCAAAAGGCAATCGATAGTGGGCGGCCGACACTGACAGCGGCTGCCCTTCTTTCATGCATATGCTGATGTCACCCATACATTTCGCGGGGATGTCAGCAGCGGTGGCTATCGTGGTCCATCGGCACACGTCGTGAGATTGAATTTGTTATGTTGATTCGAAAGGAGATCTCCTCGCTTTCTTCGGGCGCGCTAGCCCATGGATCGATCGCTCGAGACCAGAGCTTCGGATAAAGTTTCCCTTCCTCGGGAGGAGTACTCGGGAGAGCCGAGTACACATATCTCGAAAAATACCGTGAGATAGAGGTCGAATTGCAACAGCAGAGATAACAAAGAAGCCATTCAATGTTGAGAAAACAATGAGAACCTCGTATCGAAACTGGGAGTAACGAATTATTTCACTAGATAATGAAGAGTAGAAGGAATATGACATGAAGTTCATACTTCTAGAAAGATGTGTATCGAAAGAAATTTTTTATATAAAAAATATGTAACCAGTAATTTTTTTAAACAGAAACATCAAACAAATAGAAGGATTAATTTGATTTGAATTTTCTAATCAATAACATTGTGTGTATAATAATAAAATCTCTGCTTAATAAAATCTCACATTCTTAAAGTAAGGAATAGTAATATTGGTGCAAGTAATTATGAAATAACAACGCACACGAAAGAACGATGATGAGCACGGCGGAAGTTGCGCAACGCGTTCGATCCGACGACGAATCGAACGGCAACGTAAAAAGCCGATGGTCGCTTACAATGGGACGACGAAGAAGCATTGTCATTCTTGACTTTCGCGGGCTCCGGAGGACTCCCCGGCAGGACTGTCGCGAAGAACAGGTCCGCGCGGCGCGCGAATACGCGCGGCGAATGGACTCGGCCGTATGAATGTGGCTTTTAATTATGTAGTGAATAGAAGCGCGTCTGCCATACAAGTCACACCGCGAGCCAGAGTTTAATATAACGCTCGTAATAATAGCTTTGTAAACGAATGGGAAAAAAAGGATGGAAGCGCGTCTGGAAAATGACGGGAACGTCTGCCAATGCCGCTACCTACTGGTAGCCGCCGTGCTGCGTGTCTCTCTTTCTCTCTCTTGTGCTGCGAAAATGCATAATATAACCCCGCCGCTTCCGCGATGAAAAGCGCTGCTGTTATTTCTGTACTTCCATCCCCGTCAAAGGGCCGATTGCACCGAATGGTTGCATAGCCGCCGCGCAGCATCCGACATGCGGTGCAACCGCGGCCCTTTGAAGCCGGTTAATTATATTTTCTTTCTCTACGTTGCCGTTAGAATTGTGTGGAGTACTTTGGAAGAAGAGCCCTAATCTCTCCGTTAGCTCCGTTTTCCGTGTCTCGATCAAGTTGTGTCTTTGATCGCGTACGTGCAGAATGTTATATCTCAAAAGATGCGAATTAAAAAGCTTGTGACGTGGAAATATATAATCTAGATCATTTAAATACCTACAAGGAAAACTTAATGATCACGATACTATTTTTTAAGCATATCGTCAGCTTACTCTTCCCCCCCCCCCAAAATTTCTTTACTGAAATTTTGAAAATAGATACTGAATCAAAATTAAGATTGACAGTCGAAATCAGTGAAAAAGTACACAAATGGATTTGAAGTGAGTTGTAACGAGTGGCCGAATCGGAAAAGGATCTTTATCTCGTTTTTCTATTTATTCGCTGCGATAGCTTTGATTTTATCGTTCGATAGATAATCATCTGCACCGAATGCTCAAAGAAAACGTTCAACTGAGTATGATTGTGAGTATGATTGGTTTCGAAAAAATTTAGATAGAAAAACAATTCAGTTCTCGATTAACGAAGTCCAAGATACACTGAGAACATTGACACACAAATGCAATGTCACACACAATATACACGTATAATATAGATGAGATAAAGAAATATTTAGTAGACATAAATATTGCTTCATTCAATAGAAATACTATTTGCAAAATGTCGATGAATGCACAATGATAATTCATCAACATATACGATAGTGTATCGCAAATCAATAAAAGAGAGAGAAAGAGAGAAAGAGAGAGAGAGGACTCGTCTTAGAACAATTAAATATATTTAATAGTTCTCTTTCACACACCCTCTTACTTTTATATATCTTCGATTGAAATCTCTGTGATCATAGGATCAAATCTAAGAAGTTTAAAAATAAACCGCGCTTCTCTTTTCCGCAAGAATAAAAGGCACAATGAATTCCCCTGAGGGGAGATCGAGAGAACGAAGGAGAATGAGGAGGAGTATCGCTGGAATCATCAGGGCGTATCGTCTATCATCGGGCAAACGAGCACAGTCGAGGACGACGCCACAGCATCGCACCGAACTAATGTTTCATTAAGAGGAACAGCTGCGCCGTTGTCACTTAATTTATTAAGTAACGCGTTAGCCACTTGTTACGCCGCGAAACGGCTGGGCTCGCATGGTTCCTCACTTTGATGCCAAAATATATTTCATATCGTCAAGTGAAATTACTTTATGAATATAGTATCATCTCATGATAAAAAAAAAATTGTAAGTTTAGAGCAATGATTTCGAATTCTTTGATCTTAAAGGGCTTTCGGTTAAATCATCTTTAAAAGCTTCAACCTAGTTAAAACTTTTATCAGATCGCGTACGCACGAATTACTAAAATATAATATTTTGCACAATTCTTTGCGCGGTATTCTTGATGTTAATATGCGAAGAGGGTATTCACGCACAATACATCAATAATAGAACTTTTTATTATTTAAATCCTTCGAATTAGTAATTCATTCATTATTCTGCATTTTCTATGATTAAATCGTAATTTAATCGCCGAAAAATTTAAAGCACAATGCGAAATATAAAAAATCTTTTTAAAAAACTTGCACAAATCATAAAATATTATAAAAAATATTGTAAAAAAAAGTCTTTTATGATTCCTTTCGATTATTACTCAAATGAATAGATCCTGCTTCAATTAAGTCATTTTTTCGATAGGAATTTAGGATCCGTTAATTGTGAGAGTTAATTGACTGCGTGAACCATCGTTACAATCGTAGGAAACGATTCCGTTTGGCTTTCTGATACCTGTCGCCTGTCGCTATCGTGTTCCAAGAAGGTAACGCGATAGCACTTGGAACAGCTCGCGCCATTGACTACTTGCTCGAGTCTCGCCGCGTGAATGATAACAAAGCGACTTTAATGTAAACAATAGTACGGCGTACGTCGCGCAAAAACATGAACAGCTCGCCGCAGCCATGAAATATTTAACGTATTACAATGTACATGCCGAATATGTTCTATCACTCGTATTCCAAATTAGTTATTAATGAACGGTCGATATATCGCAGCTTTCCATTACATAAATTATTCCAACGGCATACGTGTATCCGACGATCCATATGTTACTCCGCGCTCTCGATGCGAAAATAATAGACGAATCATATTTAAACTGGCAAAAATGTCAATTTTGCAACGCGAAATATACGTATCCGAAACTAACTTTAATAATAAAGAAATGCACGTGATTATTACTCGTAAATATATCTGCCATTATTATAACAATTTACGATTCTATTCTGCCTATCGCTCCGATTCAAACGAATAGCTCCGAAGTCCGAATACTTAGGTCCGATTCAAACAAATAACGCGCGTATATCTAAATATTTCAATAAACAATTGCCATCTCGCATAACAATCGTAAAAATTCAATGATAATATAATCATTAATTATTCATGAGCTAGAATCGTTTCGAGGAATAACAACATACATCCGATACACGGAGCATATCGTGCTATTGCCCACCGGTTTAAATGCTACTGCACAAATAACAGCGTATAGCGACCTCGCGTACGCACGTCACGCTATACACGGCAAAAACAGAGTGCCGAATGACGCATGTCAATAAATCAATTGCCGTTACGAAATATTCAATGAAGTAAACGCCGAAAGATTTAATAAAATATTACGGAAAACACGCTGAATATTCTGTTTCTTGTATTGCAGAATTGATTTCGAGATGATTGGGATTTACTTGGGATAATTCCATTTACCAATAAGCCCATTTGATAGAGAAGACTAATGAAAAAATTGTTACTTATATTTTAATTCGAATATGTGCTATGATTTTATATACATCATTAATAAAATTTTATTGATCATTAATTTTTCGTCTAATAAAAAATTATATAATTGATTAATAATTTTAAGGAGTTATTAAATATTATTTACATGGTTATAATACATTTGGAAGATAAAATTAATTTTTATTTGATCGAAATATAATACGTATTTACATAAAATAATAAAAGTATATTATTTAATAAAATCTTAATATTATCTCTCTTTAAAGTTGAATATTATCTTTTTTTAAATTTTTGCGTTTTAAAGGTACAACAGTTGTATTATAATAAATTAAGAATTTTTTCGTAATTTTACATTGATCATGTTTGATGAATAAAAAAAGATTAAAATCATCACAAAAACATAGGTACATTTTTTTTCTCTATTTATTAAAAAAACGGAATTTTACTCTTCTCCAGATATAATAAAACATGTGAAAAAGAAGTAATAAATTCATTTCTGTTTTGCGATTAAAATGAAATAAATTTTATTAATATTTTTTTAAAAACTGTCAGAATCAATTATTGAAACATTTCTCCTAAGGATTTGTCGAGCGTGCTGATTTCAAAAATTTCAAATAATTTTGATTAACTGTAGTAATATTAACTAAAGCATCGCAGATTATAAAATTTTTAAAAATCCATTACATTCAATATTAGCAGCATTTATATTTCAAACAGGATCAACATAAAAAATATCTTTTTCCCAATATTAAATAAACATCGAACTATTTAAAAAATCATTATCAAACTCGCGATGTAAAGTTCGATCAAACAGCAGCTCATTGAGAAAGCTCTTTTAACTTTTATTTGTTAATTTAAAAGCTGGATGGCACATAAAAAATATTAGCCTCGGGGAAATTTGACAGACGAAACGTGTCGCGATTAGATCAACCTCAGCTTTAATACAGGAACGACGCAGATTTTATGCGCGTCTATTACGATTCTCCTTGGTTTCCTGGTCTTCTACCCTGCTACTTCGTAGCGATCCTTAGTACGGGCTACGTGGCGACATAAACTCACCCAAGAGCCGCGAGAGCCGGGAGGAAAGGAAGCTTCCTGGAAACCTTTTGGTGCACGACGACGCACGAGTTTTACAGCCTCGTCGCGCGGTCACAGATGGGAAGGCGCGATATAAAAACTGGGTGCGCGTATTCGTCCCGCAGGAATGCGGTTTACATACGTTCCCCTTATTCACGTTATATTCACGTCTTTCCTCCCCGGCGAACTTACTCCCTGCCTCTTACTCTTCAACCGAGGAGCGCCTTCGTTGCCACCGCTCTCCGGCACTGCATGTATTCGCACATATGTTCCCTTCCGATGATCCGATTTTATACAAAACTTATGTGTAGTAAAAGTCTGACAAATATTTCATTATCCTTTTCATTTCATACGATCGTCAGTAGATCATCACTACGTATAGCTATAAGTTATAAAGTGTAATTAGCAAAATTTCTTTCGAATTAAAGATTCAAGCTAATTACGGACTTTTCGCGAATAATGTGATTTTATTTTGTTTTGTAATCAATTTCCGAGTTCTTTAGACTCTATGTTACTATCACTGATCAATGTAGGCTATCGCGAAAACCCTCCCTCAGGTTTTAGGTGCCAAGCGTTGAACGAAACAAGCGTTAAGCGTTTTCGGTCACGCTCGCGTGACGTCGCGGATGAAGATATAACCCGGAGTTGGTAAAATGGTAACCCGGTAATGTAGTAACGTAGACCCAGCTGACTTTCGTAAGCGGATCACGCGTCCTGCTGAGTGCTTTACGGCATCACTTTTTTCCCGCGCGCCCACTTCTTCTTCATCTCTTTCGCCGCGCCGTCCTCGCCGCCACCACCTTTTTCCCGATCCTCACAACCTCCACCTTTTCGTCGGGGATCATTTTTACTTTGTCAGCTTATATTGGACCTCATCTTGAGTCTTTTAAATACGATACATAATTCACAAACGTAATTCTAGGCACGTATTATGGAACTTTTCGGAATGGATTCCGATCGGAATTGTTCAATTATTTCCTAGATCTCTATTGTGTTTTCTAAGGAAAACAGAATAATTCCAGTCCGAAAAGTTCCATAATAAGTGTCCTAATAAGTTTTGAATCGTCCAAAATTCTTCCTTATTCTACTCGCAATTTTACGAAAGAATTTAATTAAATTTAAAAGCAAATTTAAAAGAATTATAAATTCCGTGATATTAAGATCTGAATATTATGCATGGAAATTAAATCGTTATAGCATTTTCTAATTTATTAATAATAAGAAAAGTATCTTATATTGTAAAATTTATCACAGATAACGTACTCTCTAAATTGGAATCAATGTATTATTCACTGAAAGACAGTGAATAGAGTATTTTCAGTGATACAAATATATTTCATTCAGTGATATATGCATTGTTTTCCAGTGACAATACACTGATTCGGTTAGTAAGAGTACCCCTTTTTTAATCAGAACCACTGAAAAATAGTGAATAGTCACTGATGATCACAGTTATAAGTATATCACTGCAAATCAATAAGATTCCACTGATTCAGATTTAGAGATTAACGTACACTGAGAGAAAAAATTATAGTGGTGCCAACTATAAGGGGACAACCTTACAAATTTTGTTAACAAAATTATAATATATAGTTAAGTGAACTATATTATAGTTATTGCAACTAAGTTTATGGTTAAGAAAACTAATAAAAAATAGTTGTAGTATACTAAATAATAAAGTAATTACAACTATTTTTTATTAATTGGAGATATTCAACCGTTAATGTAATACATATAAATTGAAATAAGAACGCCTTCTACGGTCAAACTGGATCTTAGTGCTTTTTATAAATTTTACTTGTGTCATTTTTATATACCTTTTTTCAAATTCAACCGACTATGCGCTTTTCCGGTCATAACGCAGCTATAAGTTGAACATGAATAGATAATATCACATTTATTAAATTAGAAATAATTTAATAATTAGCGATGCTAACTTGTATCTTGATGTTAGACCCCTTATCCCCCCTGAAAAAACTGTAAAGAATTTGTTGCGAAAAATTATATTTTTTATTAGTTTTCTTAACCATAAACTTAGTTGCAATAACTATAATATAGTTCACTTAACTATATATTATAATTATATTAACAAAATTTGTATGGTTGTCCCCTTATAGTTGCCACCACTACAACTACTTTTTTCTTTCTGTGTAATATAAAACTGACTTAGAAAATGACTTATGCCTATTTCTACCAACGCAGATTAACTTTAATCTCAGTTTAACTTACTCTTTATTTTTCTTTAGTTCTAAAAATTGGAAAAGGGTAAAGAGTAAGTTGAACTAGGATTAAAGTTAATCTACGTTGGTAGAAATAGGCATTAGAAAAAAAAGCAATACATGATCTTCATTTTTATTATAATCTTAATATGCATGCGACGAGTGAAAACCGACTATTTCTTAACGAAAAAAGAAGAGCAAGAATTGAATACTAATTAATAACTTCCCGTAACCGTTTAACATAGACACATCATTAATCCTCAGTAGTATAGTAACCCAGAAATATAGCTCGACACCGAACTATCATCGGCAAAAGGGCAGTCACGAGAAAGCCGTGCGACGGGCAGAAATACAGGGCAGGGAGATGAGGGGAGAAAAGAGGATAAGGGAACGAGACAGGAACAAAACGAGGAGAACGAGGAGGCAGACTCTCACAGTATGTAGACACGCGCGCACGCGGCCGAAGTGGGTATGCGGCTCTCTGCGGCTTGGATAGGGAACGAGCCGCGCCATAAAACACGGGGAATCCGGGGCTTTATTTTATTTCATTCAATTCTTCACGGGCGACAACCGCCCCGGGAATATGGAATCAAGTTGTTACGTCGCCTTACGGAGGATGACGAGATCGAGGCGGCGGCGGAGAAGGCCGACGCGGTAGTAGATATCGGTAAGTTTCCTCGCCCAGGGGGAAAGAGACGGGGCCGAGCACTCGGAAGACACATTCCGCATAACCAAGTGGCGGGCACGCGCTGCGATAAAGTATCGCCCACTCCCGATATACGTATGCGTGCGCGTATTTCGTATGTGTCCCGGGTCCGCCCGAGTTCGACGTTATTGCGTTACGTATGCCGATCCGCGCGACGGCTCCTTTCGTTAAGGCTCCGACTCCAAATTTTGCGTCGAAACTTCTTTCTAACCACGCATGGTGCACACGTTTCACACTGATCTCCCTCAGTGAAGAAACCGTACGAAACTGAAACTGCGGTCTCCACGGTTACTAACAGGATATCCTAGCGATTATTACACTGAGTAAAAAATTTGAAAAACTAAAATATTTAGTCCGATACGTGCAACTAACTATTGAGTTGATTTAATAAATTCTTGGTTAAAAAATTTGAATGATTGATACGAATGAACTACACCTTTTTTATGCAACTAAATAATTGTTGAATCGACCCAATGTTTAGTTGATCGTATTGGACTAAATATTTTAGTTTTTTAAGAATTTTCTTTTGCAATGGATATTCACAGGATTATTAATGACACGATACAAAAACTAACAGCAATCTATTTGAGGATTTATCTAAATCCTTAATGAACTTACGTCTAAACTCAAGTCAAACTAATGGTTTTGATTTTTCACAACGCTCACATTTTTTTATATTTTACATTCGACGTTTAAATTGACAATTTTAGGTCACGTTTTTTACAGAGTTCAATTCTGTTACTGATATTTTCGACGTAGTTGGAAAATTTTCATGACGGATTATAATGCAACATTAAATGGCGCGTTCAAATTTTGTCGACGAAGGAAGAGACGATGAAAGATTGATCTTTCGTTCTCGCTCGCTTTTGCCGTACAAGAAGTTTAGAATGATGCATGACGAAGAATCGAACCGTATTTGCATCGAATGACTCGTACGCGCGTGAACATAAACGTCCTTATAGTCAGGCGGGATAGCTCGGTGAGTTACGTTCACCGTTAATTGTGGATCCATTCTACGATTTTTAGAAACGAACAACTTTCGCGCACTTCCCACTGAGGGGTCACGACTGTCTATCAACGGCAAGTGAGTACAGTCAACGCGAAATTTACGACCTTGCCATCTACGGACCACGGAGCACCACATTTTTCTTCATCGGCGGATGACGATAGCGACGTCGGCGATGGTAGAGCGAGCTGATGACCGATAAAATGTATGAAACGATAACAAAAACGAGCAAACTTGATTTTTCCTTGATAAGTAATATAAAAGTAATATTTTTGAATTTCATTCTCTTATTCCAAATTCAATATTCTTATTTTAAAAATGACGGAAACATATTCTCAAAGAATTCTGAGTTTTTCGATACGTAAACCGAGTTTCTTCTTGGAAAGAATTCAAGTGTAACTCTTTACTTAGAATAATTAATTATTATTAATTGCATTAAATATATTGATAATTAAAATTAATATCGAATCAATTTAATATCGAGAAAAACAATTCAAAATTCATTCCGATTAATAATAGTCTCACATTTTATATACTTAGGTACTCTTAAATGATGTTGGAATACCAGTTATATTGTATAATAACAATACAGCAATTCTTGTGATGTCTCTTGCGTCTAATATATATTGTTAACATAATGATATTATATATTCATCTCTGTACACGATCACAAAAAGAATTTTTTTCAGTTACGGCACGTGCTCATACAATATTTGACTGCTTTTGGAGCCGCTGCTTGACAAATTGCATCGTTTGGCTTTCAACCGAGCTTCCCACGCCTCGCATTGTTGTCGAACCACCGTAAAATTGTCTCAAAATCCGTTTGAAAGCAAATATCAATAGAAAAGGAAGGTCCACGATAGTTTCGTACAAATATTCGAGCCGGCATTTATCCGAGTGTTACTCCTTCTTTTAATTTCTTTATTTATCAATCAAATAAAAAACTAAATAACTTTTGTAATATTATATTTCTATACTTGTAGTACCGAATAGTAAAACTAATATATGCTGTCATAAAATCTGCTAACGTCAGAAAATACAGGAAAATACGCAACAAGACGATTGATAAATCATTAAAAATTTACAAAAAAAAATATCGCATAATTATTATAAGCCATCAAATAAATCTGGCTAGTCTGCGATGCGCTGTAAAACCTGCTAGAATTAGTCGGTTAATGTCGACTGTTGGCTACACTATAAAATCCCATACAGGCGAGAGACTACAAAATAACAAGATCCTACGTAGCCTGCAGATGTTGTGATTTCACGGAAGTCAGACGATTAGAATGTCTTTGCCAGACGTAGATAGAAATCTTATAGTCGCATCCAGATCGGACCATCTGGTCAGGATCGTCACGCCCAAAGTAACACGAAGAGCAGTTTTGAGATATATTAAACGGAAGAATTGTCGAACCCACCGGCGAACAATAAATTATTCACGCCGGACTACGTGACATGACACTCGGCAATCTTACATCACCGCTATATAAAATTATTCTATGTAATTTAGCGACCATACGGCAAAATTCTCTTCTCATAATCAAGAAATCTACGAGAACATTACATGATAATAGTAGATCGATATAATTCTGATAACTGATAACATTGCTCGAGAGAGAGAGAGAGAGAGAGAGAGAGAGAGAGAGAGAGAGAGAGAGAGAGAGAGAGAGAGCAAGAATAATCTCTATTAATTATAAAACTTGTAAAACTTTCAATTAACATTTTATAAGTATTTTATAAGTTGCGAATGAAATTTTGATATGTAAAGAAATGCAATTAAAAATTTTATCTTTAAGATCTGTCTTAAATTTGGATAAATTAAATTAGCATTTATATTTCTGTCATAATTAAAATGTAATCTTACAGAAAAGAGGGAAGAGTATCATCTTTCCTAAACTTTAGAATCTCACAATTTTTCTAAAAACATAATTCTTAATTTGAGTCAAGATTTTCCAAGATTATTTCTTTTCCTTCGCGAAATAACTGATATTTCGGTCATGATGGAAATGGGGCAATAAATAAGCGCAACGACATAATGGTGATTTGTCGTTTGTCAAGCGGTTCACGAGCATCCTATTCGAAAGGACGATTACGCGGTCCGAGATCACGGGGCGTGACCTGCCGGGAGTTTTTCTTAAATGAGACATTTAGTCCCCTCCCCCCTTCCCCTTCGTCGGAGCATAAAATGTGGATGTAACCCTGTACGCCCACAAGCCGACACAGAATTCTTCCATAAAGGATCCCTGCACGCCCATCAATGCCGATCGCTCACCGGCATTGTAGTGGATACACGAGCGCGACCGTTGTCCGGCATTGTCCGAATTCGTATATACAGAAGCCGTTCGAGTCTCGTTACGTGTCGCACGCCCATTTTCACCGACAGCGAACGCGTGTCGCCAACAGAATACTGAACGGAGGCGGAAATTTCAGCGCAGCTGCCACCCGCTCATTTCCGAACGTCTTCGCGATTGTCTACTTATAGAATAAAATGTTTACACCCCACCGTTTTCGCTCGAAATTGCAGAAATTGACGCAACATACTTTTTAAGAATTATTATTAAATTTCAAGAATAATAAAGATATATTTACAATTAATAAGAACATCTAAAGATCTATTCATAAGGTAATTCAAATTACACATCTCGAAATGAATGTACCTAAATGCATACCTAAGCCATCGACCTCGTCTTTAATCGGATTGCGTGCTCTGAACGCATCATCCACGGTAGCTATCTGCACCGTCATTGAACCCTCCGATCAATCTGGTCAAACCAGGAGCCGTAGTCGATTGCCTGCTACCGAAGCCAAGATGAATCGGGCGAACTATTAGATACTACGATCCCGACAATCAGCGATCGCTTGGGGCGCATTGGGGGATGCAACGCATCCCTCAATGCGCCCGTGATCCCTCTCACTTCGATTTATTTCATATAATTTCTTCCTGAAAAATTGCATTTCTCGGAATAATTAAGATTATTTTATTTTTAATTGTTAGATGTTTAAAAGTTAGAAGAATCACAATGTTACATAATAATTCACATAATTGTTGATGTTTAAGTAATAAAATCTTGTATTTCAATCAATTTAATTTGATTATTTTTAATTTTTGGCTTCCTACTATATCCACTTGTTTCATTTATGTCATTTAAATTATCGTCCCAAAATTTGACATTTGGCACTTCCGAAAACAAATGGATCATGTAGAGAATTTCCGGAAAGCTGGAACATGCGGCGTTAGAAATCGCGTGAGATCGTTTTTGGTTTGTTGGACCTTCTGGCAAGAAGCTGGCGCGTTCCGAGAGAGCATATGATAATGTTTCTTGGACGTGCATGGGAGAAGGGGATATTTCTCGGATCCTGTGGGAATTTCACGCAAAACGAAGAAGGCAAGAGAGAAAGAGAAAGAAAAGAAAAGAGGCGCGCTCGTGGGCGTCAGGAAGTGTCGGAGATCAGGAAACACCGGCTTCTACGACAGCAATATCGCATCTGTCCGGTGACATCTAGCAACATGTGCGTTCAGCCGTTACAGCTAGTGTAAGACAGCGTCATGCCCGTCACGTTTTTACATTACAAATAACCAACTTGAGTTTATATCTCAGTAAATTAGTACGTTTATTTAAAGCGGGAAAATAATTTAATTGTTTAATTGTCAAGTTGTATCAATGATAATCTCATATTTGATTTAATATTTACATGATCTTCGTTAAAAATGTCTAATATGTACAAATTGATTAAAACCTGAAATGTTTGAGTTGGAATTCGCGCGTAAAACGAAAATACCGCACGAATTGTTGCTGCGAGGACCAGCCGTAGTCGCGGAACCGTATCTATTTAAGATTTCACAAAAGCGACAGTCCTTATCCCAAAGTGAACATGCCGGCATACCGGCGACACGGTGTTTGGGATCAATAGGCCATTTATTTCTGTGCTCCCTTTTTTTCAACCGCCTTTTCTTCGCCTCGTGCGCGGCGCGGCGGGGCCTGCACTCATTCGGTTAAGCCTAAAAAAGCACCCGCTCGTTTTCTCGACCGCGAAGATGCATTTATTTTGGAACACGAGGGGTACTCGACCGTTTGTATCGTTCATGCCTCAAATTATCAACTACTTTGATTTAAAGAGGCTGTTTTGCGCACATACATATGTCACGCTTTTAATAATGGGTAAACACAATAATATGCACAGAAAAAAAATTAATATCAAATCAACAATTCATTGTTTCATATATAAGCAAGAATATAAAATCTTCTTGGAAGAATTTATAATCTTAAACAGACATAATTTGCTTACATGAAGAGAAAAATTTTCTCCATGTAAGCAAATTATGTCTGTTTAAGATTATAAATACTTCCAAGAAGATTTTATATTCTTACTTATATATGAAACAATGAATTGTTGATTTGATATTAATTTTTTTCTGTGTGACTTTACAGAATGTCATGCTAAAATAAAAGAAAGCTTTTAATAATTTCTATTTTTATACATCATTTTGTTTGCGTGTTATTTAACATTTTAGTGCTCCATGAATGAGTTCTAGTTTCACATGTAAAATGTATTTATAGTAATTGTATGGCACAGTATAATAAAATGTCTTTTGCCGTTCATTTGATCGTTCAAAGACGCGACGGCAATCGCTACTCGAAATTTCGAAATGACAAACTATTCCAGGAAGATGTCGACGTACAGTAGAGTCTCGAATACGAGATTATCTTTTATGGTACCGTTTCCAGACCCTCGAAAAAGTTCTGTGAAGCATAAAGATGAGATCTCGAGAAAGCCCTCTGTTTAACCCGGAGTTAGGTACTCCGGTCATTAAGAATTACGGAACGAGAATTACGATGCATCGGTAAGTCGCGGCTTCGTCTTCAAACGTAATAGAACTCCCGCTGTACGGTTTTACCGAAAGATTATCACGTATCAAGAGGTACTATTTACATGAATTTTGTGATCGCCTGAACATAATTATAGAGTATCGAAGCAGCGGATATCGCGAAGGTGCTATATTGTATACGTTGATCGGCCATCGTTATGGCTAGTTGCTTACCCAAGTAATGAAGACGCTTATTATCATCATTAGGCACCGTAAATCGATTGGAAAACCAAAGAGAAAGGTATGCAATATGAAGAATTACTCGAAGAATTTATTCGGATTCATTAGGATTCGACAAAAATCAACTATTTTTCTGTATATATACTAACTAATCACAGAAAAAATATAAAAGATAAAAAATATAAAAAGGAATTTGCATTTTAACTAAATAAAGTTAAAAAGTTAACATCGAGAAGTGGTATCTTTAAGATCTTTTTCGTCTTGAAATTCGTCTCTTATATTATAGATTTTTTGCATTGTACACATTAACAAGCTCTACTATCCGTTATCGATCTTCTATATCGATACTAATCCATCCTAATATTTCTCAGTTAAACTGCGGAGAATAGCGACGACGAAGAAGTATTCTCGAAAGATTTCAGGAAAATAAAAAGCTCGCGCATCAAGATTAGGAGCGTTCTCGTGTATCCTTCAGTTCGAATCACACAGCGACTCCGTTAGATCCCAAGGGCTCGCTCTTCTTTTACTTCGCCCAAATAAAGCGACAGCTAATCGATAACAAGTTACTCGCTGATACATTGCCACTCTTCGTGCATCAAGTACAAAATTCGTCGAGGACATTTATAGTTACTTTCGCGAATTTCGCTATTAATGTCATTATGATAAACGATCATAAGAAAAATTTTTTTTTTCACGAAGAATTAAAATTCCTGATTATTAAGCGTGAATATAACGATTACATTAACTAATTATTTTCAAGATATTCTCTTCATGTGAATAAAAAATCTGTATCCTCTTATAATTAGAAAAATTACAGGGTTATATTAATAGCTATAATTTAACTCTGAACGACCTGCGCTTTTCATTCTGAACCGCGACTATCTCAAGAAGTCGCCAATGAGAGAGATACCCGACACCAAATTGAGAAACGCGATACGGTGATGCGTGGCGCGCGAAGGTATGCTGGTAGGAAAGTGTGGTAGAAACAATTTCTGATGACACACGGCGACGGGCGGCGGC
>QKQZ01010691.1:0-16377 GCA_003595255.1 Solenopsis fugax | reverse complement strand
AAAGATATTTCCATTTTTACGAATTACCCCATCTAACGAATAGCCCTGGTCTCCCCTATATATTCGAGATATTTCGAGAAAATCATCACACACTCTGGAAGACTGCGCGAATAAACATTCCAAGACACAGACATTACAAAAAATATTTACTAATGTATTACATGATACAATTGCGTATAAAATGTCATCGTTACATAGAAATGAATAAATAACGACTAATAGGAAAACATTTTATAAAATTGACTGCGTAATTGAATACACGTGGCATGGTGTTTAAGATTGGCTTTTAAGACGGTAACGCAATCATCAATTGATTTTGACGATTATTGCGACTTGTTCTCCCCTCAGTAACATTTGCGGCACGTGTCTCTCCAAGGTCTCAGTCTTTCCCTCGATCTTCTTCAGTACCGCCCTAGGGACGTCGTTTTCTGTCGGCTCTACTTTGACTGCATCAGCACCTGAATCAAAGATGTAATGTCGAGTGATATCTTTTCTGACATACATTTTCTTCGTTCAGTCAACGATGCGACTATTTTAGAATTTTATTATGCGAGCGAGCATGTAAATGTGAATGACTCTGCTCGCCCCGTAACTACAGTATAGCCATTGTTCTTTTTTCAGTTAAAGTTCAGTTAAAGTAGAAAATGTATCTGCGACAAGATAAGAAAAATAGAAAGTAGATTCGAATTCATTCTTATATTTTATTTTTAAATGATAACAATTGCTAAGTAATTTATTATATATAGACACGCGTTAAAGTATTATCAGTTTATGCGGCAGATAAATTAATCAACTGCATTTTAATCTATCAAATTTTATCGAATGTTTTTATTATACGAGAAAAATATTTATTATTTTATTTAATGGTATATATATAGTTTATTATTGTAACTTTCTATCAGCGTTGTGTAAAAATCTTTTATTATCTTTAATATATAAAAAAAAATATTTTTTTTTAGAATTTTAATAACATTTTTAGTGTTAATATTAAACTTATTTAAAAAATATTTTTTTATATATATTAACGTATTGAGATATCTCTTAAAAATTTTAATTACAAGTTTTTTAAGCATATTAATAAATCTTCTTTTGAAACTTTTTTTAATTATACTGAGCTATTACAGCAAGTCCATAAGTGTATTATGATGAGATAAAGATATTAAATTTATGAACGTGGCTATTAAGCGGAAGTGTGTCGCGAATAAACCTCGGAAAGAAAATTTTCGCTGAGGTCACGAGGCAAATTTGAGAAGGTGTTTATGTATCAGCAGCACGTGTCCATAAAAGTGCGTGAGCACCGCGATAAGGGAGTTTAAGTCGGTGAGAACGGAAGAGCCACGAGAGGGTGGGAAAGGGGGAGGGTAAAAAGGAAGGCAGGCACGAGGAGCCAACAGGACACGTGTACGCGAAGGCAGGCATCGATCCTCCTGTTCTCCAAGGTCGCCAGTCCCTCCACCCTTCCTTCTTAGCCTCATATCAACGACCTCGCGACCCCTCGCGATACGTCCCGAAGTGCGTCAGTAGGCCAACCAACCCTGAACTCGGGTACACCGAAAGAGAGAGAAAGAGAGAGAAAGAGGCGCCCAGGGCGTCGCTTTTGGACGATGATATAAATGACGATGAGAGGGAAAGAGTTTAATCGTAGTACACATTTCCTCTCGTTACCTCGCAACGCCGTTGCGAAGTTCTATTAACTTTTTAAGAGATAATTTGCTCAAATTGTATAAGGGAGATAAATTTATTAACAGGTACCTGGTACATATAGAAGGTATATTTCCTTGCTTAATTAGTAAAATATAAAGCTTTACAAAGAAATCACATTGCCATAATATTATTTGACGTGATTGAAATCATTTTTTCATAAATATTTTAATTTCAATAAACTGCATATTAATTGTTAAAAACGTAATTAAATTTATAGCCTGTGAGTTAATAGTACAGTCAGTTTTATTTATTATAAATTATACACGCGTAATTTTATTAAAAAGCATACGTTCTTCAAAATAATACCTACTTATATACATGCACTGCTGTTCTTGAATAGATTAATTCTGTTTATTAATCTTGTTTTGATATCGCACAAAAACAACTATCTTGCTGGATTACCATTACGCATTGCGAATTGCTCATGTATAATAAGCAAAATCAATAACAATAATTGCATTAAAATCAAATCTGTCCGAAGTACTTTTATCGAATTATCATAGAATCATAACGTACTCTCTTTTCTTTGGTGTAATCAATATCGACCGATTGACCGAAGAGTAAACTTAGTTTGTAAACTTCGAATAGTTCGAGATGCAAAACGGAATTGGCGCGTTGAATGCACCTATACATGCGTAGAGGTAGACGCTAGTTTGTCTAGTAGAAATCACGAGATTACACACAATGGCATTGACAGGAACGGAAATTAAAGTTATACCGATAAAATGTTAGTAAGTTCGCCGAAAAAACTCGCGATAAAACGTGTGCGATACGCATTAGAGGATTATCGGGAGGGTTTACTATCTAAACTTTCTGGGAAAGAGATTGCACTTCTGGAAAAACTGGGGAAAAAAATTCAATATACTGCGGATGTTATTTCAACCAGGATTTCTTCGAATTCTAAATATATAATCGATTGTTCCTTGACAAGAGTATTACTTTCTTAAATAAGTACTCCAAAAGTGATAACAGATAACAAAAATATATCAATAAATATTATGTTTTGCCAATATGAGTTAAACACAGATATTCGCGTGTACAAAACAAAATATATTTAATCAATAAATTACATTAGACGTTTCGGTTCCGGGTTTGGATCATCTTCAGTAACAATTGAGTATATTACATTACAGTATAATCGATGACGTTGATGATCGAGTGAATTGTGTAGTCAAGATCCATAATACAAAAATATATTTTTTTCTTAAATAGATTTTAGATCAAATAAAATCTTAGTTGCCGAAATATGTAAAATTAAAACTTTCTCTCTCGTTAATTCGTCCGAGGAAAAATCGACTACGAATTGATTGAAAAATTTGCAACTTTATCCATTCTACGATATGTCGATCATTTTTTAAATACTATCTATTGTTTAAATATTGTAAAAATATTGCACATGAACGAAGCGTAAGATTTCCAAGTTGGAAGGCGTGTTTGGCTACTTAGATCGCGCGTTTGACACAACCGGTGCGGATGAATGAAAATGAGATGCGAAGGTTGGAGGGCACGTGGCGAAGGAGAAAAGGAAGGACGAGGGTAATACAAGATAGGAAAATCGTTGCTGGAGGGGAAGAGAGGGAGGGAGGAAGGGAGGAGGAGCGACGAATACGGAGCATTCGGGAAGCGTCTCGCGCGGAACGACACACGTGGCGAGGGAGGAGGACAGAAGGTGGGCGGAAGGGCGACAGAGGGGAAGGAACCGCGCGCGCGGAGAAGAAGCGACGGAAAGAGGTAGAGAAGAAACGAACGAGAGAGCGCGCACGCGAAGAGGGGCCCGCCGCGCGCGGATCTCCTCTCCTCTTCGAACGCGTATCGAACGCGCGCGCCGGCGACCACTATACGTAGTCAAGGTCGGTCCTTGCTCCTGCCGCAAAGCGGCGACCTTAGTGGGATGTATTATCCCCCTTCGCGCGCGCGATACGACGACCCTTCCTCTCTGCTCTTCCACGGCTGCCGCCCTTTTGCCGCGCGATGTAAATAAAGAGACGAGCGGATCGCGCGCGCGTACTCCCCTGAGGCGAGTTCGTTAAACCCTATCGATTCGCGCGGCGAATGAAGAATTGGAATCCCGCGGATTAAAAGTAGATCGCACTTCTGCCTCGGTGACGGTGAAGATGTTCTTCTCTTAACGACGACTAGCGGGCGCGTTCGCGAGAGAAATTGGAAGGAAAATGAAATCTCACATTTGACTTGTAATTTTGCAGTTTCGAGGAAAAAAGATGAGCGGTAATTTTATTCGATGCTTTTAGTTTTAGTTATCTCGTTATCGAATCACGAACTTTCGAAGATTGCTTAAGCGAGTGCAAGATTATTAATCATTCGAAAAGTGTGTATTAATAAGAATGACTATTACCCAAGGTCGAGTAAATATTACAAGCGAAAAAGATGGTGTGAGTTTTAAATTGGAGTGACTATCGTCGATTACTACAGCCCTGACTCGATGACAAATTGTCTCCGTCATTCTGTATCGACAATGTCAGGTGGCAGGCGGATGGCGAGGCGAACTAACAATAAAAAGAGACAAATCCATAAGTTTTAAGCTCCTGGGACGTCATACGCGCGGTCTATATATACATATTGTGTTCCGATATTTTAAGAATACGCCACCGGTACACGTGCGTATGCTTATAACTCGTAACTCACGAAAAAACATTATTATATAAAAGATATCACATGTTATAAATGGAAAGAAATTTGTGTTATTATATTATGTCAAAGATTTATCATATAGAGTTGGCAAATAGATGAAAATGTGATACAATTTCCGAAAATAATTTTTATTAATAAATAATTATTTATTAATTAGAAGAAAAATTTTTCAGCTTCCATTTAAAAAAAAAGTGCAAAAATTTTAGTTTAAAAACTTTGCAAGTTTGATATCTTTAAAATAATGCGATCGAAATATTTACGTGAAAGTATCAATATATTTCTAAGAAATTCATAAATGTTATAAGATTTTATACATTGTACTTTTAAATTCACATGACAGGATGACAGATGTAAAAGGACTAAGACACTGAATACTTTGCCAATAGCGCAATTTTAAAGTTTTAAACCGAATATTTCGTTAAGGTCTTTCAGAAAAATTGTATCTATTTTGTCTCAAGATCGTATTATTTGTGCTTCAAAATGTCGAAAATTATAGAGCTCGCGTTTTATCACCCGACTAAGTTAGCCTCTCTCTCTCTCTCTCTTTCTTTCTCTCTCTCTCTCTCCCCCCTCCCCTCTTGTACCATCATGGCTCATTGTATCTTCGTGAAACGCAAAAACTCGCAAGGAGGCGAGCATAATCGATCGGCCGACTCCTTTCCATCGCATCTATCTCGAGTCGGACACTCGTGATTTTTTTTTAATGCGTTATACAATATGTACATTGCATATTTATATATCGAAAACGATTATTACAGCATCAAGAATCTGTAATTGTCGAGAAACGAGGCTTATGAGTTTCAATAACATAGATTTATTGAACCGTTCAGATTATAAAATGTCATGTATAAATTTCGAAAATTTTATTGCATTTTATTGTATTATTCTTGAAAATCATTTTCATAGAATTATTTCTATTTTTTTTAGTAATAGACTTTAATAATAGCATGATTAAAAAATACAAGAATATTCTTTGTCCTTCGCATTTGAAAATCTACGTTGAAAATTATAGTTTATCCTTGAATCTTATGTATGCGGTTGCATGATTTATGTAATAACTGGAACAGGTTTTAATTCTACGCAATTTTAGCATTCTAAATCAAGTCATCTGTAACTCTTTTTCTATCATCGATATCTTCATGAAATACAAATTTCTAGGCAATTAGCATGAGGTTGACAAGATTATTATAGTTGATCTTGTAGCAGTTACATAATCTTCAACTAAATATAAAATCGAATATCAGAAACGAGAGTTAATATGGTATTATGTGTTTATGATTACTAAAAACGATTAATCCCGTCAAAATGTTAAAGTAAATCTGTTTGAAATCATGTGAGAGCCTATTATCTACTTGCGTATTTATTTAATTCGCAAAAACTTGATAAAGAAAAATTAATTCTCAATTGATCAGCTGAAGTGCGGAAATCGTAGATCATCTATGTAATACGACTAATCTTACAAATATTAGCATTCGTCAACTCAACACATTAATAGTCAATGTTCTATTGTATATAATCATATCGTCATGAAGGAAATGATTAGTAATGTATTTTTTAGCTAAACTATCTCTAGTTAATGACTCTAGTATTAATATGAAATTTAAAAAAAATATATAGAAACACAATCGAAAAGTTTTTTTATGTTATGATTACGGCCTTTGATGAGTTATTATATGCTAGAGACTTTAATAGGATGATCGTACCGAGAGCGGGCGCTTTCCTCTTGACTTTGCGGGACCAGACCTCGAAGCAGTCCTCGAGCGCGAGGTTCCAGTACTTGTCGAAGGCGGCCACGTATGCCTCCACGTGTCCCCTTATGCCGTGCGCGTTCCTGGTGTAGACCTTCGGCACAAAGAACGGTCGATTATTCCTTTTAGATCGCAACAAGTCCTCGTATTCCAGGTAAAGCCATGCTCGCCGAGAAAAGAGACGGCAATCGGCATTCCCGCTTCACTTTCGATTATCATCTCGGGCAAGTCGTCCGAAATGTGAGGTAGCAGTTGAGCGAATGTTATTAACACTACGTTCGCTTGACTTTTACAGTGCGATGTATTCTCCAACATTTTTACATTTGGTTACGTGAAATAAATTTAAAAAAAGAGTTAAGTTGACTTTTCTCGCGAAAATTCGTGTTCGATTGACTTACATAAGCCATATACGCAAGCTATATAACGCAATTTAGTTAATTTGTTTTTTTCTATGTTACATAGGCTATTCATTAAACTTTCGTACGGCCTAGCTAATTGCATACTCTAGAACAACTAAACGTGACACTAATTATGAACGTAATTACGAATATAATTAGTGTCATTTTTAATTGTTTTTATCATTATATGATTATCATTATATCATTATATGATTACGAGTGCTTTTGTAGAAACGTAATGTTTCTTATTTTGAATCGTAATCTATTATTTCTATTCTGCTGTTCTATATAAAAAGTTCTATCTAAAAATCTTTTTGGCCTAAATTGGAGCTGAATTCCGGCATTGCTCCACGTCATATTCGTTCCGGAGATAATACATGGAATGTGATAATATTCAGCGATAATACTTTAAGACGATAAAATGTATTAAAGACACACTGCGTCTGATTGAGGAAGGTTCGTGTCTAGGAGAAAAAGCGTTGTTTGTCGCATAGATACAATTGTAAGAGACAAGATAGCAGTCTGATACGCGGAAGTGCAGGCAACAAGGCCCCTTCAATGCCTTTCGTGCAACGCAGACATACGTGCCAGCCGGCTTTACCGCAATGAGAACTAATTGCGAGCCTCGGACTCGTGTACGTGTGTGTCATCGCGAGTCATTGAGTGCCGACGATGTCCGCGAATTAACCGGAATCGATTCTAAGAGTCCTCAAGACCTCCAACGAGCAGTCCGGTCTTCGTTGTTTCAAGGTGACAGAACTCGCGCGTGTCTTAACCCTTCCGCGTGTTTTCATTTTTACACGAATGATGATCCGATGGAGTCATCTTGCCCCTTGTCGTGAATTAATTTGCGCGTTAGCTTATTTTTTCTATTTTCACTTTTATTAAGCGACTATACCTCGGGATGATCATCAATTGCGGATATGTAATGAAAATATGGTGTCATTAGAGTTAATCGTTGTTTCGGAGTAGCGAGAGACGATTTTGCGCGCTTGATGTGTCAGGATTTTCTTGACCGTGGACTCAAGGATTTTGCGATCGAAAGATTGCGGCAATGAGATATCGAGGGCGATTCGGTGACGAGATATAGATTCAATTAGACCGGAAAATTTCGGAAGTGCTCGAGGCTGCGATCCGATCGACTCGATTAGATTCTACATAATTTTTTCTGCCAAAATCCCCGTATGGGATCTTGCAAGCTCATTTTTGCCATCTTTAGCTTTAGCGATTTTATCATTTCAATCTATTTCTCGAAACAAAAACAATTACGTTATACACGTTAAGGTACAAAGTTTTAGATGTGTAAAGTCACTTTTTCTTGACGAGCAATACGAGGATAATAAATCTCGGAGACGTTAGCTATCTGATTATTCAATCTATATAATCGAACGTCCCTCGCGATTTTTTTCTCAACGCTTATATTCGTCCGCGACAAAATGAGTTTGAATGACTCGATGATAAAGAAAAAAAAAAAACGCACGCTTTTCTCGGCAATTTGAACGGTCGAAGGTCGAGTGGTCGATTCGTCAAGATAAAATCTTCTTTCCGGATGCGCTCGAAGGTCACGGGAGATTAGGATCTGTCATCGAGGACGATGATTTGAAAGGCAAGTCGAGTCTTGAGGAACGCGAGTGATGATGAAAGTTAACGCATTTAATTTAAGCTCGCGGAAGGAGACTAATCGGAAACTCCATCCTCCTCGTTGAAGATATCCGCTTCCGCTCGGCTGAGGCCCAATTAAATCAATTTGACTTTTATTTTCCATTATTCTGTCTCATTGTCCTATTATTAGCCGTCCTTAGCGCGAGGCGGCGATCATTAAGCGCGCCGCGCCGCGAGAAATCATCGGATGCGATTAGATAAGTATGATAATGATTTATCAGCGTGCACATCGCGCCGCAATTTTACCACTTTCCACGGTGACGCGTGTTCACTTCCGGATTGGATTGTACAATCTCGAGGATATTGATTCTATTATATATTATCGAATAGACACACTCAATTAAATATTTTGTCAAAAGAACCAAAAATAATTTTATTTTACTAAATGTTTGGTAAGTATTATCAAATCTGGTATAAGTTACTAAATATTTAGAAAAGTAAAATTATATTTGGTTACATTGACCAAATATTTTATTGATACTATTTCACTATACATTTGGTAGTTATAACCAGTCTTTTTTTTTTCAGTGCAGAAGTAGATCTCAGATTGCACCTGTCATGTATCTAAGAATTTCTGAAAAATATTCACCTTATAATTATACACTGAGAGAAATCGTTTGGTAGTATAGTGATCAAATGAATTTTATAGTTACTGGTACCAAAAACTTTTTGTAACTTGTTATATGAAAATAATTATTTGGTTAAGACTACAAATTGTTTGGTCAAAACAACTAGTATTTAGTAACTGTCACTATAAAATTCATTTGATCACTAAACAACCAAACTTTGGTTGATTTTACAAAACATTTCTCTCAGTGTAATTGTCAAAAAAATATTGTTGTGCGTCTTCATAAAATTGTAAACGTAAATTAATTTCAGTTTACAACCTGTAGCAACCTTAAAGAAACAAAATTGAAAAATTTTACGTTCCATGAAAATCGTGTCTTTCTTTTCTTATTGTGGAATGCAAGATTTCGCATGCAACAGTAATACATAGTTTCCGAGGAATATCGTGCTCCAAATTATATCCTTCCGAGAAGGTCGATCGTGTGTGCTTCGAGGGGTAAATTTTAGGGCAGCAGTGCGACCCCTATCCGGACGCGATCTCGTCTCGTGTTGAATCGCTTGTCGCACGACGACGATACGTCAGGGGCGTAAACAGAAGTGGCTAGAGAGCCCTGTTGGGTCACCATGGTTACGAGTGTTGACCCGAATGCTTTTCTTTCCTCCCCGATCGCGTTTCTTTCCTCCCCGACGAAGGGCGGGTCTCGTCGCCCTTCAAATACCCGTGCAGGGTTTCGCCTATGTGTTACTCGGCTGCGAAAGTGTGTCAGCCGTGTATGCGTGCACGCACAGTGTTTAGGAGTTAGAGGGATGGAAAAAAATGACAGAAGGGAAGGAACTGCGAAAGGGCGGACGAAGCGCTCTTTTTTAGGATTGCTTCTTCGGTCGTTGACGAGGACATGAAGGATTAGGAAGGAGACATGTTTCACTGGGAAATTGCGACAAAAAATATCTATTCTAAAAATTATAGTGTTTTACAAACGTACATCAAAAAGAAAATATATTCTTGAAGTAAGAGGACTATCAATATTTTATAAGCCCTCTTAACATGTCTTCTTTTAATGGATGAGAATATATTCTTTTCTAGATCATCCTTTGAAACTAATATATTCTTTCTAAAGAAGTTATGAACAATGACATTCTATACAATGTTTCATTTGATATTTACAATAATTATATCGCTATAATTTAACATCCAGTGCAGTAATGCTTGCAATGGTTTTTAAAGCCTTAAACACCGTGATATTTAATTAATTAATGAGACGAGATGGTAATAGAAAATGGCTCTACAAGAACTAATCATCTTTGACAACATGCATGTTTTTTATTAATTTGTTTTTCATTCTAAAGTAAATTTGATTTAAAAAAGGATTCATCTTATAAATCCTTATAAAGTTAAGAATATCTGCTACTATAATTTATCTTTTAAAAGAATTCTTTCTGAGATTAAGAAAATCTTTTTTTGTACCTATTTTAGAAGAGACTATTATAAAAATAAGAGGAAAACGTTTAAGTTAAGAATACAATTTTTTCGGTATACTTTTTTCACTAAAGTACGCTGCAAGCACGAAATGTACTGGAAATGTACAGAAAATTAAAACGTTAGTATTTAAGTCTTTGAATAGAATAATTATAATTTTTTAATTTCTGTAAAATCTGAAATCTAAAAATGTCTGTGATTTTTTTCTAATTATCGTTATGTTATGTCATAAAAATTCGCGCTTTTTATTCAAAGAATTATCCGAGATTTTTACAAAGTACTAAATATAAGCAAATATTAATTATCAATGATTACGAAAAACTAATTGATGACCTACCCTAATCCGGATTTTATCTTCCATACATCCGTGAAGCATTCCTAATGGGCCGAGCATCCTTTGCATTTTCGAGAGTACATTCTTCTGTTCACGTCTTTCTCTAGACACTGGTTCTGTAAACAATCAATGATAATTTTAGATATTAACGTTCAAATCATTAAAAAAAATTAATATTGTTTAAAACTAAATTAAACCGTATAATTGATAAAAAGTACTTTTACATTTGTTTAAACAAAGGTTGGAAGATTTGAAAGCTCAGAATTTTGTTAGGCTTTGAATCAATTATATAAACAAAAATAATTATATGAACAAAATATTAAAAAAAAAATTGTGATACAATTTAATGAAATTCGCTTCTTCAAATAAATGTGAATCTCCGGTCGCCGGTAAATCTCGTCAAAAGTGATTTTATGATTAAGAATAAAGTTTTTTTGCTTTTATATTACTATCGAAATATCGAATTTCAAAATCATTTCATGATGTTTAATTCAATTTAATTATTTATTATTTGCGTCAAATCTTTTTTCATTTGTGAAATGAAAACAGAAAGGAAGTGTTTTTATTACACGCAAGCTTTTGTTAATCGTTCGATATATCGAGTACCAAATATGTATTAATAATAATGAAGAGGACAATTTTCTCAATCACTTCATGAAAAGCTATATGGAATAATTAATTTCCATATTATTATAAAGATATCTTTGGTCAATATCTAGAGACTATCAAAAGCAAACTATCAAAGTTAAAAATACCATAAAATAAAGTATGCTACTTTTTAATAATAATTAGTAATAGTAATGAGAAAAATAATAACTATAACAAGGTAATATATGATACGGATATTATGAGTTACTACACTTGAATAATATCGGAGTATCGGAAGTAGTCCCGAGACGAGCAGATTGAGCCGATGGATTTTTATGAGCCGCCGTAACACCGCGCTAATAAGAATTTATGCGGCTCTCCCGTGTCTCGCGGACTCGCTCGACAAATCATCGTTCATCCTTTTACGCGCGAGGAACGGGGAGCCGATAGTATCGCGCGCGCGTCGTTCGTTCCTTTAGTTTTTGCTTCTTTTTTCCCGGCGTGACTACGAGACTTTACGCGGTCGGGAGAGCTTCATTAACCCCCGCCGTCGTTCCTGTATCTTATATACAGTGATACCGAACTTTTCTTTCCTGTTGAAATAATCAATCGGATCCTCGACGAAGGAGTAACGCAGAGAAAGAAACACGTAACTTCGTTTGACATCTAGTATGTAATTTAGCTGTAAACCGAAAGCAATAGCTGTCGACTAAATAAAATTGAAATCGCTCGTTTCAATTTCTTATATATTATATACGTAAAAGTTACGTACATAAATTGTGTGTGTAGTCCCTTTTATATATTAAATACTAGATGCCTGTAGAAAAAAAGAATACATTTGTTTTGAGAATATCTTTATTTTTAAAATGTTAAATATTGAAATGAGATTGTATAGCGTAAAACAGACATAATTTACTTACATGAAGAATTTTGTACAGTTTTATCAAAAATAAATTCTTATTATTCAACAATAATTTTTATAAATAAAGAGGAAGAAATATTGTATAAAAAATAACAATATCTTCGAATGATAATACCTTCAAGAATTAGAACTTTTTAATACTATTATCAAAACAATTATATTATTTTAGATAATTATTATAATATTGAAGTAATATAAGTAAATATAAAATTTTACTGAAATTTAATCAAATTCTTTAAAGAAGATTAAATTATATATAAGCAAGAATATAATTTCGTGTTTATATATGAAACAATAATTGTTAAATAGAATATATAAAATTGATTCTAACGTTTGATACATTTTTTTTCTGTATAACGTATCGTTCCTGTTTTTGCCAAATATTGAAATAAATTATCTTGAATGATCATTTTTCGAAAATAAATTTGATCTTTGATCAATTAGCAAAACAATGCAATAAAATTCATGGTAATTCTACACAGAAAAAAAATTAGTATCAAATCAACAATTCATTGTTTCATATATAAGCAAGAATATAAAATCTTGGAAGAATTTATAATCTTAAACAGACATAATTTGCTTACATGGAGAAAATTTTTCTCTTCACGTGAGCAAATTACGTCTGATTAAGATTATCAAATTCTTCCAAGAAAATTTTATATTCTTGCTTATATATGAAACAATGAATTGTTGATTTGATACTCATTTTTTTCTGTGTACAGAAAATTTTTTTTATTCCTATTAGAACGCCTTCGTAATTACACTTCGTCGAATACGGTAGCATCGGCATAAGGAAATGATTTTTTTTTTTTTATTTCTCTGGAAAGATCTGTCCTGATTCTCATTCTTTGCATGTATAAAGATTTTTCCTCGGCTTTGCGAATCGGAGAAGACTCGGAGACGGTATACCCGGCCCTGGACGGTCGTCGTCGCGCGCGGAAAGAGGAACGCCGCGGAGTTACGTAAAGCCTCAGAGCTGCTCGGCACGGCGAGTGCACTTATTTTCTCCGTGTGCGCGCGCCCGATGCTCGTGACTCGCACACGAGCGTGCGAGCGGAGCAGTGCAGGAACGGTGCGTCAAAGCGAGAGCTGTAGCTGTGTGGTGCTTGCACTCGCACCGCTCGCACGCTCGCTCGCTCGCGAGATCGACGGTGCCAATTGGCTTTCTCCGATAACTTTCATCCGTCTAAAGGGGCCCGTCGCGACCGCTCGCTCCGCTTCTTTTCCACCTTTCTTTGTTCCTTTCCGCGTGCACTTTCACTATCGCGCGATCCACTATTGCGCCGAGGCGGCCTGGCGTCGTCGATCGAGGACGAGAAGGATCGGCGGCGACGATCCGCGCGTGGCCGTCCCGGTTTCGCGCGCTCGCCCATAATTAAATCACGAGTGATTATATTATGAGCTGTATATTTTTTTTTCCTCGGATAACGATCGCGGTAGGAAGTTGCCTTTTTTAAAATCAGACGTACAAACGCGAGTGTGTTTCAAAATCGAGATAGTCTCCAGGATACTGCGACTAATATATATATCGTTAAACGCTACATTCGCGTTCTATATAAAATGCATCTCTCCAGATATCTTCTGGTAACAGAAGAAACATAACTTATAGCCTAATGAGAAAAACGCTTTATTTCATTCAATGGATAACTCAGGCTCGTTTTGGGAAAAAAAAATGAATGGGAGGAGCGAGGAAGAAGGATATAGAGATAGTTGAGAAAAAGAGGCAATGGAATAAGCGCACTCCGCGTCCACCTCCGACCTTCCGGCCGTTTGTTTTTCCTTCTTTCTCGCGAGCTCCTTCTCTCGTTCCGATCTTCCTTCGTGCTGCGCACGTGTGTAGGAGATAGCGCAGCCCGAGTGTGCAGCCTGGAGAGCGTTCACGTTTGCGTGAACCGCGTTGCAGGGAACCGTTAGGATCGCAACCGCGCGCGCGGCCGCGAGGGGAGGAACGCGAAACGGTGACTTTATCGTCCCTTCTCTGGGCAGGGTGAACCATGGAGATGTCCGTCGTCCCGTACCTCGCCTTGCACGTTCGTTAACCCCTTAAGGCGGCATGATACTCGGGCTAGCTTATATACAGGGTGTTCGGTAATCGGCACGTTCGCCAGATTGTCCATGTATCCTGATTGAGAAAACGCGGAAATGCGTTCTCTCTGTTCTTTGAAAAGAAATGTATCGGAATATGGATGCGTTTCAAAGCAAAGGAAATGAAGGTTTACGCTTCAGAGGCGTAAAAATGAATTATAGGAACTTTGGCGTCTGTTTTTTGTTTCAAACAGACCTGGCTTTATCTCCTTTTCAAGATTAACAATTTGTTAATACTGACATTTAATCCATTTCCAAATTTGCCAAATTATTCACTTAATTCTTATTGAAAAACGAGACTCGATTTATCACCAGTAATGGACTTTCTTGTATCGTGAAATTAACTTCTGGAATTGGAAGATTGTAATTCTTGGTGCAATCGAACCCGTTATTATTGCGATTTCATCATCGCAATAAAATCTAAACTGGAAGTGTATGGTTCTTATAAGTATATTGTTTTCAAGTGGGAAAGGACAGCGGTAAACATTACACATTTTAATAACATTACTTAAAAGTTATAATATATTGCAATCTGAAAAACACAATATTTGCCGTGGAATAACAAAAAGTATCGCGAGGTCATCAAATTCGCAAACTCGGTTATGTGTACATACACAAAGATATTGGCTTTCGCATTTGTAACATTGATTTAAAACAAGTGGACCTTCGAACGATTTTCTAAAGTTGAAGGTTTGTCACTTTCAAAATCGTTATTATAGATTACGTAAAATCGCTTGCGCAAAAAGCTCTTTGCACAGTAAGCGAAGCAACGGATGTCGCGAAATCTAACCATTGCGAAATATTAATATTTTACTTCAATAATTTCAGCACGTGTAAACGAGACCTTTCCTGCTTGCATTCGGTTTAACATTGTTACACTTGGAAAAGACATTTGTTATTAGTATACAAATTGCATAAACATGTTTGATATACGTTTTAGCAATCCTTTTCGTAGTTTCGCAATGGTTACAGTATGCAATTCACCTTCAAGTTAAACGAAATATCAACTTTTGAGTGATAATTATATCTATAGAATTATGAAAGCCAGGAAAGAAAGTTAAAAAGATTGGAAAATGGACAAATTATTCGTAACTTAAAACATTTCTCACCGATTTAGTACAAATGAGATTAAGAATTTATAAGATTTATATTTTAAATTTAGCAACCTCAATATATATATATATAATACTAATTATTAAATACTATATTTTTGTAAAACGTTGATGAGATATATTAAATGCTTTAAAATTAGATTCTATTTTAGAATCTGTTCGAAATTAATTCAAAAGTAAGACCAAGAATATAGATTGACGTAAAAGCTTTTCGTTTCTTATCATTTATGAGCAAGAATTGATATTTTGAAAAGTATTTGTGTAACGAAAGAAATAATTTTATATTAATTCGGAGCATCTTGAAATGGAGTTTGATCATTTTTATTATTATTCAATTTCCGTTAAAAATCTTATGAGAAACACTAAAAATATTTTTAGCAATAAAATGTTAACATCGCCTATGCCAGTTTATCAAAACCTAGACAAATGTTTATCGAGATAAATAAACAATGAATAAGTTTTACCTAAAAGCGGAAATTGTGTTTTAGGAAGATAAATAATTTCTATATTCGATTCATTTAAAAAAGAATTTAATAAAAACTTTATTTACAAAGATTTGATGTTAAATTTTCGAAAACGATAAAAATATGAGTTCCGACATCAGAAATACAATAGATGTCAATTCAATGCGCAGGCTTTTCCGGCTTTATCAAGCAAATTCACTCTTTTTTTCTCTCTCTCTCTCTCTCTTTCTTCATGATCAAAGGCACGCTCGAGATTTTCCGGCCTCTCGATCGTTCGACCGCGTGTTGCGCGACGCGTGCAAAAAGGGCCCGCCAACATCTGTACGGCGGCGTGTCTCGCGTGTTGTTCACCTGCGAAAATGTTCGCGCGGGTGCGTGTGAAGGAGCAGTTCAGTATCAAGCCCGAACTCGAGGAGAGGAGTCCGTGGGTCGCAGGTGAGTACGACGGCCCTCGTAGAATGTTTGCGGGCGCGGGACGGGTGGGGCCCTCTTTCCTTCTCGTGCCCCGTTGAGAACGGCGAACGAAATATCACGGGATGAGGTGAGGGACCAGGCCGGGCTGGAGTTCGCGAAGTACGGACGGGAGAGGAGTAGAGCGCGGCTTGTACCCGCGGATGATCCCCAGGTTGAGTCGCGCTGGGTTCAATGTCCTGTCGGGCAGCGCACC
>QKQZ01010683.1:0-11333 GCA_003595255.1 Solenopsis fugax | reverse complement strand
TCTGCTCTAGGCGGATATCGAAGGATGTGGTCGGATGGAGGGTCTCGAGCGAGCCCTCATTATTTAACCACAGACAGATCATCTTCAAGCTGGCATGGGCTAAAGGGGAGATGAAGAAGTTCAGGGATTCCAAGAGGACCGATTGGGACTCATATCGGAAAGACCTGGACTGCGGTCTCAAGGACTTCCCAAGGAGGCATGGGACTGAGGAGGAGCTGGAGCTCTGTGTGGATCATCTGCAGAGAGCTCTGGTTGGAAGTTATGAGAAGAACTGCCCGGAAAGGGCAGTTAAGAACTCGAGAGGTAACTCTTGGTGGAGCCCCAAGCTTCAGGAGCTCAGAAGTGCGGCCCGTAGGGCCTGGAATAGAGCCAGGAACACGGGCCGCCAGTCGGCTGGGAACTTCATAGAAGGGCTCAGAAAGACTACAGGGAT
Organism: Solenopsis fugax; assembly: GCA_003595255.1. Lineage (NCBI taxonomy): Eukaryota > Metazoa > Arthropoda > Insecta > Hymenoptera > Formicidae > Solenopsis > Solenopsis fugax. Next base: position 10,900 of record QKQZ01010683.1, on the reverse strand, counting down.
TCTGTAGTGAGGGCAAAGAAGAGAAGCTGGAGGGAATTCTGCAAGTCGGTGGAGGGCGTGCTCGAAACAGCAAGGCTGTGCAGAGTTCTATCCAGATACCCGGACGCTGTCCTGGACTCCATTGGTCTCCCGGATGGAACGATGGTGACTGGAGAACAGTGTCTGGTACATTTGTTAGAAACCAGCTTTCCGGGCTTCCGTAGGGAGCATGGAGAGCTGTTTGCCTACGAAGCATCGGGCTCGCGAGGGGCTTGGAAGGCTGACTGGAAACTGGCGGCCGGTATCGTCAAGCCTGAGAAGGTAAGATGGGCGGTTAATACCTCCAAACTCTATAAGTCGGCAGGACCGGATCAGATCTTCCTGGCTCTTCTTCAGGGCTGGAGCTGGTCATCGGGCCTCTGACAAGGACTTTGAGGGCATGTTTGGCATTGGGCTATACGCCCGAGTGCATGGAAACTAGCGAGAGTGGTATTCATCCCGAAAGCGGGAAGAAGAAATTACTCGTTCGCTAAGGATTTCAGACCGATCAATCTGACTTCGTTTCTCCTAAAGACTTTGGAGAGACTGGTTGACGTGTATGTGAGGGACGTTGTTCTTCAACAGCACCCATTGCATTATGCGCAGGATGCATACCGCATGGGCTATTCCACGGAGACTGCCCTTCATTCGACAGTGTCGTTCATTGAGAGGCAGTTGGAGAGGGGTGGCTATGCGGTGGGCACCTTCTTGGACATAGAGAGTGCGTGTGACACACAAGGTGGTGTGTGAGGAAGCGTTGCGCAGAGAAGTACTGGAGAAACTTGTAGAGTGGATCCGGGGCATGCTTGGGCGACGAGTCATAACCTCGCTGGAACAGCAAAGGTTAGCGAGTAGATGGAGAGGGGTTGCCCTCAAGGGGGTGTGCTCTCTCCACTCCTATGGTGCCTAGTGGTGGATGCAGGGCTATGCCGATGACGTGGCTCTGCTGGTACGGGGACTCTTTCTTGAGCCGCTTCTGGAGCTCATGTAGAGTGCACTGGCAACGGTAGAGCGGTGGTGCAGGGGGACCGGTTTGCCAGTGAATCCGCTGAAAACGGGGCTCGTTGTCTTCACGCGCAAATACAAGGTGGGCACTATAGTGGGACCCTTTTTTGAGGGGGCGAGATTAGTCCCGGCCGAGTCGGTGAAATATCTAGGGGTGATCCTGGATAGGAAGCTGTCTTGGAGGGAACATCTCGAAAGTCGCTGTAAGAGTCTATGCTCTTACTTCTGGACATGTAGAAGAACATTTGGCCAGACATGGGGATTAAAGCCCGGGATGGTCTATTGGATCTACACAGCGATACTGCGACCAAGGCTTACCTACACGGCAGTGATATGGTGGCCTAGGACGCGAATGAAAACGGCTGTGGTGGCATTGGAGCATATCAGGGCTCTAATTTTAAGAGGGGCCCTGGGTGCAATGCGAACTACGCCGGTGGCTGCGATGGGCATTTTGCTCGGGATTGAACCAGGTAGTGTTGAGGGCGGCGGCGGCCGCCGCACATTGACTGGTATGCGAATTGAAGTGGAAAGAGGGGGCTAGGCACACCAGGCTCCCTGGTGGCGTCCTGTCGGACACTATCTTCAAGATGAGACAGGATAGGATGCCAGCAATTCGGGCTCTGGACAGGCGCTTCAAAGTGCATGTCACGAGGCTTGAGGATTGGGAGGGTCCCAAAGCGCTGGATCGGGCTTGGGATGGGGGCATCTGGTTTACAGATGGCTCCAAATCAGGCACGAGCTTCGGTGCTGGTATGCCATAGTTTTTCAAACAGAGATCGTGGCGATTTTAAGATGTGCCCAGCTGGCCCTAGAGGGGAGGGGGACAGATAGGCGCATCAGGATATGTTCGGATAGTAAAGCTGCCATAAAGACGCTTGAGGCTCCGGTCTTTACCTCGCAGTTAGTCTAGGAGTGCAGGAGTGCACTGGAGAGACTGGCGAGGGATAAGGAGGTCATCCTGACCTGGGTCCCCGGTCACTCGGGGATCAAGGGCAATGAGGATGCCGACTGGCTCGCTAGAGCTGCGGCGAGGATGGAGGTGTCTGGACTGGGACCGGCGCTGGAAGTCCCTTTCTGCTTAGGCAGGAGGATGATCCGGGCCTGGTTGCGGGATAAGCATCTCGAGTCCTGGAAGACTGAAATATGGACCAAATGTCGACAGGCTAGGGCTTTGCTGGAGGAAACGCCCAGCGGGGACCTGGCCAGGGACATTAGGTCTTTGAATAGGTGGGATGCCAGACTGGCAGTGCAAATACTGACTGGTCATGGAGCCCTTAACTATCACATGCACAAGCTGGGCCGTTCAGATACGGCCGAATGCAGGGCATGTGAAGAAGAAGAGACAAGTCTCCACACATTGTGCGACTGCCCGGCTTATGCTGGGCTGAGGCTGAGGCTACTAGGCTCGGCTTTTCTCGAGCCAGGGTGGATAAACGGGCTGCCGGTGAGGGACCTGAGTCACTTCTGGAAAGAATCGGAGCTCCCATAGGTAGACGGAGCTAGAGAGAGGCTAGAGGGAGGCACAATGGACTGTAGTCTGCGTGCCACTGGTGGATCTTCAGCAATGAGGACCGCCCCCTCGAGTTGTTATTATTATTATTATTATTATTATTATTACAAAAAAAGTCACAATTTTGAAAAAATATTGAAGAGGCCAAAATTGAAATTAGGGATATTTATGACATTGTACCGAGAACAATTTTTTTTTAATTTCATTAAACCAATGCGAAAGTATTAACCTTTTGCTTTAAAATGCATTTTATTTTATTTTGGTGTAATTTATTGTTTTTTTTAGGTATAGAGAAAAGTCACCAGTACTGACACTTCATTTTATTTTTGGATAATATTTCTTAAACAAAATATTAAAAAATTAAACAAAAATAATGCAAAAGCTGTCTTTTACCAAATTGTGAATTATAATGATTTTCAAAGTAGATTTGTAACGAGTAAGACAACAACCACTTAATTTTCACCACAAAATTTTATTTTCTGGCGAATCTACATTCAAATCTAATGGAAGTGTCAATACATGTAATTATCATTATTGGTCGCAAGTTAATCCACCGTAGTTGAGAGAAATGGATTATCAACATATTTGGAAGGTTTGGTGCCGCATTATTAAAAGTCAGATCATAGATCCTATTTTCTTTGAAGAAAATTTAAACAGTATTAGATGTTCAGCCTTGATAGAGATAGAATTTCCTGTCATACTAGAAAATATACTTCTGTAATTGTCTCTGGATATATGGTTCCAACAAGATGGATACTTGCCGCATACTTCGAGAGTTGCTCGTACTAAATACTGTTTTCCAATAGGTGAATAGGCAAATATGGTTCGATCAATTTTTCATCCCGATCGCCAGATCTCACTATCCTAGATTATTTTTTATAGGGTAAAAGATTTGGTGTACCATGAACGTCGAAATACAAGGGAAGATATGATTGGTAGGATAAAAGAGGCAATTCAATCCTTAAGTACTAATGAAATTCTTCGAGCAACTAATACCTTCCAAACTAGAGTAAATGTATCGCAGAGAATGATCAGTTTGAATACTATTTCACTTGAAAACACACACAGCAGAAAGGGTTTGGAGTCATAAAATACGAGGGACTGACAAACCTCGGAGTCCTTATATCTGATTGTGGTCACACACTCACACACGCGCGCGCGCGCACACACACACACATACACACACACACACATCCACTCATCCACTCATTCACTCACGCGAGCGCGCATGAGAGACAAGGTGACTTATTTTAATCAAGCATCCCGATGAAGTATAAATCCAATCATGCGACCTCCATACAGTTCATCTTGGGTAATACTAACGCCAACAATACTGAAACTTTGAAGTGTCATAACTCAGAAAGATCTCAACTAAAAAGGTGTGTAACCAGTGTTTTGAAAATGCTTTGGCAGTTACAAAAACATACAATGAAAGATATGAATTCCCATTTTTAAAATTCAAATAGACCTTGAAATGACCTTCACGTCGCCACCCAAGATCAATCGCATATGTCCGTGTAATACATTACTTGATTCCCAACAACTTTTGTCTGAAACATTTTTCAAAATAACTACTTCTTTTGTTTTTAAATGGGATATACGGATGAACTGAAACACCCAGTATATGTATATGTATAAACAATACATTTTAGAAAAGCAGAAGAATTAATTTTAAGTAATAAGAATTAATATCATTTTTTAAAGTTAGATTTTTTCAACAATTTAAAAACTAATTTTATACATTTATTTTATTCAATTTTTTTGAAAGTTTAAAATGTACATAATATATTGCTACGTTGAATAAACGTAGAATCAATATAGAATTAATGTGTCTGTAATTGCGTCTGTAAGATATAGATTTAATGAACATTGGATGTTTCTGTAATATCTTTTTAACATTGAATCTATATTTTGCGATGTTGCTGCAACATATTCTTAATCTTGCAAATTAATGTTGCTAAAATGTTGATTCAACATTAGTGTGCTAAAATGTTGTCAATTTGGTTCGATTCGATTTGGCATCAAAAATCATGACTTATATTTTTATTATTATTAATATTAATATTATATAAAAATGTTTTTAAACCACTATGTCTATTGCAGATCCGTATGTTAGAGTATTAATGTTAAATGGAAAAACGGGCAAGAAGATGAAGAAGAAAAAAACTAAATTCTTGCGCGCCATCGCACAGCCGGAATTCAATGAAATTTTGACGTTTGACTTGGCAGTCACCCAACTCGATACTGTTCAGTTTCTAGTGATACTTTGTAGCAAGGTAAATTGAAAGGCAAGGTTATTTCAAAAAATATTAAAATAGGCAAATTTTTTCTGTTGTTTCGATGCTATTTCTCTGCAAAAGCAATTTGAAAAAATATCTACAAAAATATCAAAGAAAGTCCGCAAATCATATTAGCACAGAAATCAATAGAAAACTGCAAAAAAATTGTAGAGAAAATATAGACAAATTTGCAGACAATACTGTAGAAAAATTGGAACAAACATTTCTATTCATTTTTTTATAAAATCTATTTGCAGAGAAATTAGAAAGAGACTAAAGACAAAACTACAGAGAAACACAAACAAATTTTCGGAGAATTTGTAAAGAATACTACTGAGAAATTTCTCGGCATTTTCTCTGCAAGATCTGCAAAAAAATTCAAAAGAAAGTAATGGCAAATCATTAGTGCAATTACAGAATAAATACAGAGAAACAAGAGGAATCTGCAGAAATATTTGATAAAGTTTTTTTTTGCAAAACTTATTTGCAGAGAAATGTAAGAAAAACTGAAAACAATTGACAGTGAAATAGTGCTGAAAGTGTAAATAAATTATAGAAAAATTGCGGAAAAATCATGAACATATTTAAATAATATAAAACACTTTTTCTCTGCAATTTCTCTGTTTTTGCTCTGCTTTCGCTTTGCAGAGAAACTAAACAAAAACTGAAAACAATTGACAGAAAATGTGCAGAAATTGCAGATAAAATAAGGAGAAATGCCGAAAAAGTTTTCAAAAGACAGAAAACATTCGAGTAGTTCGCGGCATTGCCGCTAGGTGAATATAGGAGTTCTCGTAAGTATAGAATCACAGAATAGAATAAGAAGCGCAGCATTATGTGATTTTTCATTCCTATCTTAATAAGAGTATTTTTTGAAAGTAAATCCCAAAATTGGACAGACTGAAAGAAAATAAAACAATTTTAACAATTTTACTGAAATTATCAATTTTAAATTAAAATATATATAATTATTTTCATACTAAAATTATTGGGACCTTGAATAAGTTCTCGCTGTTTTTTCGTAAAAATTAATGCTTTATTTTAAAAAAAGTCGTAAAAAACATGTCACTGAAAATATTGTCCATCGCTAGCCACTACTTTTTCCCATCTTTCTGACAGCATTTGAATTCCACGTCGAAAAAACGACACGTTTTTTGAGGGTATTCAAGAGTCGACCCATTTTTTGGCATCTTCATAAGAAGTGCTGCTCAGCCAGGCCATGTACCATCGTTCGGAACAAGTGATATTCGGAAGGGGCAATGTCTGGTGAATACGGCGGGTGAGGTAGGACTTCCCATTTAAGCGTTTCCAAGTAGGTTTTCACCGGTTGTGCAATATGTAGCCGAGCGTTGTCATGTTGCAAAATCACTTTGTCGTGTCTCTGCTCGTATAGCGACGTTTGTCCTTCAATGCTCGGCTCAAACGCATAAATTGTAGTCGATAGCGAACTCCCGTGATGGTTTCGTTCGGTTTGAGCAGCTCATAATAAACTACACCCAGCTAATCCCACCAAATGCAGAGCAGAAGCTTCGAACCATAAATATTCGGCTTTGCGGACGATGTTGATGCATGGCCGGGCTTATCGCACGATCTTCTACGCTTAGGGTTATCGTAGAGTATCCACTTTTCATCGCCAGTCACGATACGATGCAAAAAACCTTTCTTTTTCTGCCGTTGAAACAGCTGTTCACACGTGAAAAGACGCCGTCTCTCGGCTTCAACTCGTACTGCACCCAATGTCCTTGCTTTTGAATCATTCCTAATACTTTCAAACGTTTCGAAACTGTTGTGTGATCAACTCCTAATGATTTTGCAAGTTCAGTTAGTGTTTGGCATGAGTCTTCATGAAGTAATGCCTCCAATTCTTCGTCTTCAAACTTTTCAGTGCGCCACACAGTGGTCTGGCCTGTGATTTTGGAGAACTAAATTAATATGAGCTATCAAAATCAATTGGATTTGCTTGAAATTTGCTATTGAGGGGTTTTTGAGGTCGCTGATTACGAATCCGATGTCAAAAATTCAAAATTTAAAATGGTGGATCCAATATGGCGGACAAAATGATCAAAATCAACTGGATTTGCTTGAAATTTGTTATTTAGGGATATTTGAGGTCGCTGATTACGAATCTGATATCAAAAATTCAAAATTTAAAATGGCGGATACAATAAACTTAATTTTTTATAATATTACGCAGATTTGATTTTTATTTGACCACGACCCAGTCAGAAATGATAATGAAATCGACATCGATTCGATATCGATTCGATATCGAAATCATCGAATCGATGTCGATTTCATTATCATTTCTGACTGGAGAGATCTTTATATCTAATTCCGAAGGTCATCACTGCTCTCAACTAAACCCAGAGTCATGAATCGAAGGCGTTGTCGACTCCATTTTTTTTTTATTAATGTTTATATTTTTTATTAGTTTTTGTTTTTTTATTATTTTTTATTTTTTTTATTGGTTTTTGTATTTTATATATTTTTTTAAATATTTTTTATTGGTTTAATTTTTTCATTATTTTTAATGTTTAATGTATAAACAAAAAAGATTAAACATTAAAACCAAAGACTTATTTTAATAATTTTATACATTCTTCCGAAACCTTGTGACGTTTTTTTAAAAGAATATTTCGAAAACATCTGAATAACAAGTTTCAAGCGAATCCGGTTAATTTTGATAACTTTGCCGCCATATTGTATCCGCCATTTTAAATTTTAAATTTTTGATATCAGATTCGTAATCAGCGATCTCAAAAACCCTCAGATAGTGATTTAAAAGTATAGGTTGTTATGCAAAATTTTATGCAAACAAATTTAATCTCTAAAAACGATAATTTTTCAGTATATATTTATTAATAACAAATTATTAATAAACTTANTTTTAGGTGTATATTTATTAATATCAAATTATTTATTTCAAATATTCTAAAAATTGATTTATTAGTTAGAAGAAACTTTTAGTAATCCAGCAATACCAAACATGCTAAAGGAATACGTAAAACAATTAATTCATTGATAAAATAAGCTTGGATGGTAGGTGTAGCTCCCAGAGCTACACCGCTGCGCTCTGCACCGCGCCGTGACGCAAAGGATTAAATGCGCTACAGAAATCGTTTAGGCACATATATGCAAACGAAACCAATTGGATATCAAAGTTCAAAGTATATACAATGTCTGACATTTTGAGTTTTGTGGTAACAATTGGTAACTTGTTAGTTACATCACTTTAAATATCAAAATTGACTCTAAATCTTAATTATTTAAGATTTAAATATTATTAAAAAATTATTCAAATTTATAAATACATATTTATATGCAAGTAAAGTGATCTTGACATAAAATATGATATAAAAAAAATCTACGGTCCTTTTACAACTATAGTTGGATTAAAAAATACTATTACAAAATTATAGTGTCTGTCGCGAATTTTAGTCTGATTTTAATATATTTTTCATATGTTATTACACTATTATTATGTTTAGGTATTGTTTTTAAATTTTTTTTTCGATTTTATCCTTAATTTGTAGAGTATTTGAAATGAGAATAAAAAGTTAAATTAAATTTTAGTTGACATAAAAAAATTGAATTTAGTCCCCCTAAAGTCGCGCGCCAGACCATTGTGCGCCAGAGCGTTCTTTATCTTCAACATCAAAATCATTATTTTTGAAGCGTCTAAACCAATCTCTACACGTTGTTTCCGAGCATGGTCGCCGTAAGTCTCAACAAGAATTCTGTGTGCTTCAGCTGCAGATTTTTTTTTAATAAAGTAGTGCAGTAAAATTCCCCGCAAATACTCTTTTTTTGGCACGAAACTCGACATATTTAACACTATGAAAAAAAAGGTGTTTACACTTCGACACAATGTCATACACTGAATTTCAAGCTTGCTTATAGTACTTCCTTATAGATGCGTTACATCTTAAACTACACGCACGCAGTTCTGGTAACGCCATCTGTTGGAAAACAGCGAGAACTTATTCAAGGTCCCAATATAATGAAACTTCACTGAAATTTTTCTGCTAATTTTCTGCAATTTCATATTTCTCCATAATTACTGCGCAAATAGCTCATTTTTAGAATAAGCAGAGAAGATGTGTGTAAAGAAATTTACAAAGAAATAGCAGAGAAATATTTTCGCCTGGATAACTTTACAATATAGTTAAAAAGATTAAAAATATATTTAAATCAATTGTCAGGGGACAGGTTTTAAAAACAATTCATACAGTATATTAAAACATTTTTGCTCCTGTCATTCATATTTCTTTTTTTTATTTATTGAATTATAATTTACTTCTATTCGTTATTTTTATAATTCAATAAATTTTAAATTTAACCAAGTTTGGGAACGTTACTTTAAAAAAGTAACGCATTACCATTACTGTTACTTTTTGTAAAAAGTAACTCGTTACCGTTACTCGTTACTCATTTCATAAAGTAACGCGTTACCATTACCGTTACTTCGAAAATAACGATTCGTTTCTTTTTCGTTACTTTTTGTAATGCCGAAGTATTAAGTTATTAGATTTTAAAATTATATTATTTAATAATCAATTTTATATGTAATAATAAGTAATAAAACTTAAAATTCTCTGAACTATGATTATATAGAACATAGCTTTTTTATACCTATTAAACTTGTCTAATAATACAGGGCTCCGTTTTTAGACTTTTTCTGTTGTTTGAATAAAATTTATCATTTCCTATGTATTTTTGCGCGCTGAACACGAATTCGGCAAGCAAATTGCTCCATCACGTTAGGTTTTTGAGAAAAGTATGGTTAAAGGTATCAAAAACGACGTTTTTTGACGTATTCGTGATTTTTTTGCTAGCAAAGTAAATTTTTTTTTCTACTTCTGCTTACGCCATCTTAAAGTGTTAACTTTTACCTTTAAAACAGATTTTTTCTAACGCCATACATTTTTCTTTTACCGACTTAATCTCTGTGTAGTCACGTAAGTCACGACCAACACATTTAACCTTATTTTTCTCAAAAATCTGACGTGATAGAGCAATTTGCTTACCAGATTCGTGTTCAGCGCGTAAAAATACATGGAAAATGATAACTTTTATTCAAACAACGGAAACCACGTCTGTCAGTAAAATATTGGTCATGGCGTGATTATTTACTACACAGAGATTAAGTCGGTAAAAAAAAACCGTATGGTGTTAAAAAAACTATTTTAAAGGTAAAAGTAGACACTTTAAAATGGCGTAAGCGGAAGTAGAAAAAAAAATTTACTTTACTAGCAAAAAAATCACGAATGTGTCAAAAAACGTCGTTTTTGATATCTTTAACCATACGTTTCTCAAAAACCTGACGTAATGGAGCAATTTGCTTGCCGGATTCGTGTTCAGCGTGCTAAAATACATAGGAAATGATAAATTTTCTTTAAACAAAAAACCACGGAGCCCTGTGTAATTGTTCTAATTGTTTACATTAATATTTTATTTATTTTTTACTATTTTTATACTATACAATTTTTATAGAAATTTAGATTAAATATTGTTTTTAAATTTTAAATCTCAAAATTAAATGCAAATTTTTTCAACAAGATATATAAGGGAAACTGGGGCAATTCGGAAGGTTTTTTTTCTTTTGCGTCTTCTGAGTCCTGTATTCATTAAAAAAAAAGGGTTGGACGGTTTGAAAGGTTGAACCTTCCCTTTCACAATGCCGTTATAGATAAAACACGGAAATGTACTTACTTTGAACTACATATAAAAATGTCGACTAATGCCAAGTATTTCGAATAGCCCCAAGCCCCAAGGGTAATTCGAAACCAGTCCGGGAATATTCTGAAATTTGTGTTTTAAGATGAAAAAATGTAAAAAAGCTGTTGTTAAGACTCTGTTTTATTCAGAAAAGGATATATAGTATTATTAAGAAAAGTTGCACACAATTAAAAAAAATAAACACTTAATTGGGAATTTTATTGCTTCAACGTTTTCAGAACAAGTCAGGGACTATTCGTATTTCATGTAATTACACCTGTTGTTGAGATAGTAATGTTTTGTCCAACGTATTTAACCCTTAAACACACCGATTTTGTAAAATACGGAAACACATTTGCGGGTCTGAGAG